>VZZY01020620.1:128151-145596 GCA_013400335.1 Eurystomus gularis
GGCGGCGGACAAGGCTGCGGGTGAGTGCGAGGGCGGCCGCCGCGGCCGTCTCGGGCCTGGGCCGCCTGCTGCGGAGGGATACGCTCCCGCGCGGGGGGCGGTGAGTGCCGGTGTGTCCCGGACGGAAGGAGAAAGGTCTTCCTAGCCTCTGCTGTTTCCTTCCGCCGGGGAAGTAGTGCCTCCGTGGCGGCCGAGGTGGCCGGTGTGGGGTGCCGCCGAGGCCTGCCGCCTGTGGGCCTGTGTCCTAGCTGGGCAGTGTGGGGACGGAGGTGTCCGTGCCCTCGGCGAGGGGTGCTGAGCTGGTGCATCCCTCTGGCCTGGGAGGGCTCAGTGGGGAGGGCGTTATGGGCGTAGTGGCGGGAGTGCATGTTCCCCAGAGCTTAATAACCACTGCAGAAGTTGAGCATCTGGGTTAATTTATTAAACTGGGGTATTCGGAAAGTGCTGGGGGATTTGAATGCTTCCCGTTCCTTTTTCAGCTCTGGAGTTCAGTGTGATTCCCTCTAAGCAGTTGCTTTGGTTTCAGGGGACAAACGAGTCTTTTTCTAAACTAGAGCCTGAAAAGACACTGTAGAGACAAATCGGCAAGATTAAAAAGTCATCTACTGGTAAATACCAAAAATAAATAAATCTTGCAGTGCAGCTCATTAGCATCAATAAGCTACTGCTTGTCTATCTCCTGTAAGACTACCCTTTGCAGGAAAGGTCTTTCCTGCATATGGCAGCTCAGTGAGGACAGAGAAGGCGGCAACGTGGAGGAAGGTCGAAGGGATCTACTGGTGTTCTTCATTGAGTTTTGGGGATTTTTTTTTCAGTTGATTTTACGTGGTGAGAGCATTATTTAAAATCGCCTTAAGTGGTTTTTTTTTGTGGATGCTAAATGTGAAGCTTCTCAGTATCTGGAAAAGACTGTGAAAAATAAGTGTACTGTACTGAGTGTTGTGTATTAAACTGTCCTGTGTTTATATATAAGCGCTGTAAGCATCTCCTAAACTACAAGAAAAAAGCCTTGCATTAAGTTTATGGGTTTTTTCTGTTGTTCTTGAAATTGTTGAAGGAACTTTTAAAAATTGTATGTTCTTAAAAGAAAAGTATGTGCCCAAATGAATCAAAGATGTGCTATGGCAAAATCTTCTGCATACTGTACTTGTTCATAGCAGTGAGTTACAAATAACGTTCCACTGAGAAGTGTTTGCTTTTTATCATACAGCGTTGAAGAAGTCCATTATATTTATACAGGTAGTGCAGTGCTTCATAAAAAAATGTAGACTTGGTACCGCAAACTGTCATTATTTTAAGAAGGCTGAACACTGACTGGTCTTCATACCCTTCAAAATGCTTTTGGTGCAAGAGTCATGTGATAGATTCCTCCCCTTCCAAGGAAGAGATTATTCTCCTGCCGGTAGAGTTTAGAGATTAAAAAAAATTCCAGAGATGCTCTGGTCGTCAACAGCACAGTTCATGCAAGATGTAATTTACAGGGTCTGGGGACAAGAGAGCTCAGGAACAGCAGTTCTTGGAGATACAGAGAACAGGTATGAGAAGGGTAATGATTGTAGTCACTCTCTTAAGTGTCTTTGGCTATGTGTATGTGGGATATGCTGCCACAACGTATAAGCAACGAGAAACCACAAGCTGATAAGAGCAATCTCCTCTTTTGGGTGGCAGCTTTTCCTTGTTCTCCTCTCATAAAGCTAGTTTTACAAAGTTCTGCTCCTCCACCATGATGTAACTTCTCCAGTAGGAACAACTGCCTGATTGTGCAAAAGCAAACAAGCCTCCATGACATAGTGTTTCTGCTGCTCAGTGCCAGGATTGCTAACTAGCAAGATAATTTCCTGACTTGATTCTTAAACTTCAAACTCAGTGCAGTAGCTTCCTCCAGGTTGAAATCTGAGCAGTTGATTCTTAAATCTGTTTCCAGGTTCCTCATCACTAGCCTGACAAATATTAGTTTCAGAGTTGCTCTATACTTGTGGAAGCTGGACAGAATTAAAAGTTGCACAGGTCCATGTGTAAATACAATTTATAGAGATAAATCATGTCGGGTCATTTGTAATGCAGAAAATCTGCACTGTTTCAGATATTTCAGATGATAGTTGTAGCTATTGTATGGATGGGAGCATGTCAGTAGTAGCTGGCGGGTAATGCATAGCACACACCATGTACTTCTGCAAGAATGCCGGAGATCGCTGGATCTGAGTGAGCAGGTGGCATGCTGCCTGTTTTGCCAGGCAACAATGCACCTACCTGTTTCATTTTCAAATGCCTCATGAAATATGGGAATAATAGTTTTATTTGCAAGCACTTGGTAGCCATTTGTAGCCAAGAGAGAAAGTACTTTTTTTTTTTTTCTCTTGCCCCCATTTAAGTGGAATTTTCAGTATCTTGCATCAGCCTTTTAGGTGACTCCTGCCTGTGAGTTCTCTTGATAATAAAGAACAGCTGAAACAGTAGATCCTGGTCTAAACAAGAGCAGCAGGATTGCAATGGATTAGAATGACCTTTAGCTCTTTAACAGATTTCAAGTGTTAGGGCAAAAAGGGTAGAGTAGGAGCCAAAGTGATGTTTGTTTGGGTTTTTGGGTTGGTTTTTTGTTGTTGTTGTTTTCAAAGGAAAGACCTATGCCCTGAGCTATATCAGCTGGACTTTGGTTTTATTCTTTCTTGATAAGCTTCTAGACAAACCTGCTTTGTCTACTGAGTTGTAGTAGATGCAGTTGATTGAATCTCAGCCATAAAACTGACTTTATAGGAGATGGGATAGTTCTGTTTTTGCTTAAAATAGTCTCCAGTTTGTTTCTCTCCCCCCCCCCCCCCCCNNNNCCCCCTCCCCCCCCGAAATATATCAAACAGCTATAAGAGGTGATGCTTATATTACACAATTTTCACAGCAGTCCCTTTAGTTTAACTTAAGACATTTTGCTTCAGGATTCAGACTTGCATAAGACCACCTTCATTTGGGATGCTTGTTTTATGAGTTTGCATACAACGGCAGTAACCTGCAGTGGCACTCCGCTAGATAAACCTGTATGTGAGGAACCTCTTGACCAGACCCAATATTATCAGTGCAGGAGCCTTAAGTCTCTGCGCTATGCTATTACTAGCATAATCTGAAAGGCAGGCTGAGCAGCTGAAGAGGATCACATAACTGTTGGCATGGAAGTTTTGAGGGAAGATGCATTTGCTTATTCACTGGTGCTCTAGAGATCCTTGGAAGGTGATAGCTTTCAGTTCAGCTGTACAACCGCAAGATTTAGAGCAGGAATCAGATCTATTCTATATTTAGCTTGAAGGAGAGGTGCTTCTTGTTCCTTTCACATTTTGCTGCAGGAAACCTTAGCATATGAATTTTCTGAGCTTTTTTTGTGATTTGATTTTTCTCTCCTGCCTTTCCCTTTCAAGGCAAAGGCAGTGCAAATGGCGTTGATTAGTGCCTTATTCACAGTCAGATTTTATAGCAGGTACATGCAGCTCTGTAGCCCCCTGAGGATCCATCCCTCTGCAGTATTGAAATTGCCGAGTCCCGAATTTTGTCTAAATCACAGTGGGTTACTTTGCAACTGGCAGATGTGAGATTGTTGAGATTTTTTTAAATCTCACCTTTGTTAGCATCTTAATGCAGGATGAAAGTCACAATAAAATATTTACGGTTCTTGCTCAAATGTATTATTTGATAGGGCAATGGAGGGGATCTCGCTGTTTTCCAGCAACAATCACAAACTATGTATAATCATAGAATCATAGCATATATTGGGTTGGAAGAGACCTCTAAAGGCCATCTAGTCCAACCCCCCTACAATAAGCAGGGACATCTCTAACTCAATCAGGTTGGTCAGAGCCCTATCAAGCCTGACCTTGAATGTCTCCACGGATGGGGCCTCCACCACTTCTCTGGGCAACCTGTCCGGTGATCCACCACCCTCATATTAAAGAACTTCTTCCTAATGTCTAACCTAAATCTACCATTTTCTAGCTTAAAACCATTACCCATGGTCCTGTCTCTACAGACCCTTGAGAACAGATCTTTCCCTGCCTTCTTAAAGGCCCCTTTCAGGTATTGCAAGGTCAGTATAAGGTCTCCCTGGAGCCTTCTCTTCTCCAGGCTGAACAGCCCCAACTCTCTCAGCCTGTCCTCATAGGAGAGGTGCTCCAGCTCTCTAATCATTTTCATGGCTGTCCTCTGGACACGCTCCAACAGGTCCATGTCCTTCTTGTGCTGGGAGCTCCAGAGCTGGATGCAGTACTCCAGGTGAGGTCTCACCAGGGCGGAGTAGAGGGGCAGAATCACCTCTCTTGATCTGATGGGCACACTTCATTTGATGCTGCCTGGAATGAGATTGGCCTTCTGGGCTTCAATTGTGTACTGTTGGCTCATGTCCAGCTTTTCATCTTTTAGTACCCCCAAGTCTTTTTCCACAAGGCTGCTCTGTAGCATGTTCTCTCCCCGCCTATGTTGATAATGCTGGTTGCCCTGGCTGAGGTGCAGGACCCTGCGCTTGGCCTTGTTGAACCTCATGAGGTTCATGTGGGCCCACCTTTCCAGTGTGTGCAGGTCCCTCTGGATGGCATCCTGTCCCTCTGGCACATCAACTGTACCCTCCAGCTTGGTGTCATCAGCAAACTTGCTGAGGGTGTACTCATTGCCACTGTCAATATTATTAATGAAGATATTAAACAACACTGGTCCCAGTTTGAACCCCTGAGGGACACCACTTGTCACCTTTTCCATCTGGACATCGAGCTGTTGACCGCTACTCTCTGGATGCAACTGTCCAGCCAATTGCTTATCCACTGAACAGTCCACCCATCAAATCTGTATTTCTCCAACTTTGAGATAAGGATGTTGTGGGGGACTGTGTCAAAGGCCTTGGAGAAGTCCAGATAGATGACATCTATTGGTCTTCCCTTGTTGACTGATGCAGTCACTTCATTGTAGAAAGCCGCTAGGTAAATTACTAAGTTTGATTTATTCTTATTACTGTGGATGTTAATTGATGAATCTTCTGGGATTTGATTGCCCCTTACTGTTTTGTCTTATATTTGTAAATTTTCCTAGTCAGTAGTAGACAATCCGGATGTATTGGTGATGATGAGGAATGGATTTTGCAGTGGACCTCACAGATAAGTGTTTTGATTTGTTCCAAGTGAAAACAGAATCAGTAGAGTTTGCATTACATCTGTGAATTCTAGGGAAGAGAAAGAAGACATTGAATTTACAAATGCTATCTTGCTTATCAAGATAGCAAAAGAGCAAAGCTTTCACTGTGAAATTCAAGAAATAATTTTCTGCAGAGGGGGAAATGATTGCTGTTTTATAAAGTCATTGTTTCAAACACATCAAATTATTTTTTATGTTCTAGCACGTGAGTTAACACTTCTAGAAATAAGCTGTTTTATGTTGTGGTTGTGTGGTGTTTTGGGTTGTTTTCTTTTTTCCTTCAGTAATTTGTGTTCCATACAAGGAAGGGATTGGTGAGAGTCTTTTCAGCTTCCTTGGAATGCCTGTACTGTGGTTTTTAATGCCAGTTTACTGAATTCTTAATTACATGATGGCAGTAGACTCCTTTCTGAAAAGTACACTCAGTAGTGACTGAAAGGTAAAATGTTAGGAAATCTATGTGAAAGAAATTGAAGACAATTAAAACCTTGTTATATTGCTATTTATATTGCATTTATATGCTTAAAGGGGCCACCATCATAACTGCTACATGCTGGTTTTATTGTGTTCATCTGGAAAAGAATATAGTAGAAAAGGAGAAGATTCTGGGGAAAAAAAACATGTGAGGTAGTTGCAGAATAAATTGCTTGTGCTCTTGGAAGAGAAGTGATTCAAAGAAAGATCCGTAAGATTAGGAGTGAGGCTGAGAATGTGAATAGGCAGCATTTGCTTGTGTCTTGAAGTATAATTACTAGAAAGCATTTGATGGAGTACATTGGAGACTACAAAACTATAAAGAGTTTTTTAAAAAATACCAGGTCTGTCAGTGATTATTAACAATGATAGTTGGATTGCAGCCTCTTATTTAGGGAGACTTACTCTTACAAAGCCAGGGAGCTGGGTGGAAGTTGCAGTGTTTTATGTTGTTCCCTAAAGCATCTTTTGCCTGCTGTTTAGGAAGCAGCATACAGGATGCATACATTTTTCATCTAACCCTGTATGTTACTTATTTTATGATATGTGGCCTTCACTGCTAATTTTTTGTGCAAATAAAGACAATCCTAGTGTACGATTGCAGCTTGAAAGAGAAATCCAACATGTATGTGTCATCACTTAACTTGCAGGACTCTGGTTATTGATTGAGCACAGTAGTTTAGCCACGATCATCACATTGACATTGTATGGAGAGGAATCCACTAGGAGTAATAGGATAATTAGAGGTATTTTAGTGTAGTAAGGAGACAGTGCTGCAGTTATCTGGAAGGGTACTTACACTGACAGACAGATCTTGAGAACTGGAAGAAGCGAATTTTTTAAGCTGAATAGCTGTCATTGCATTTGCAAAATTTATTGTAATCTGTCCACTTTACAGATCAAGGTACTGAGAAACATGAAGGAGTGGGCACTTCTGGGATTACTGATCAGGAAAAGGAGTTGTCGAGCAGTGCATTACAAGCTTTTCTGGTAAGACAAATGATGAGAGAGTTTACCACACAACTGCTGCATGGGCTTATATAATTATTTTTCCTGTTTTCTTGATACAGTTGCAAATGTACTAGCGGGATATTATATGAAAAGTAGCACTAGTTGTTTTATAAAGCCCGTACATGCATTTTCTGTCTGCTATGATGTGAGAAGACTGAAGGGATAACTTGAACAAAGTGCATAAGAGCATGTTTTTACCTTGATTCTCAAAACTTAGTAGCCTTAAAAGCTATGTAACAAGTTAATTAGAAGTAGTAGACTGCTGTTCTGTATCAGTGTTGGAAATGCATGGTCTCATTGAAGAATTAATTGCTTCAATCTAAAAATGTTGTGTTAAAAGGATTTAAAGGAACCACATGTATTTAAAAAACAGCAACCAAACCTTTTTTGCTTTGTCATCTTGCTGTATTCTTTCATAAAGTGGAGTATACTGTTCTGTCACTTTACATTAAAACATTTCTTCAACACATAACGCCAATGGGCAGTATTTACTACCTGTTCTGTGTTTCTTTTAAATGGGTGTGTGTGTGTAAGTGTGTTAAAATTCAAGTGCCATGTCTTTCGGTCTACTTTTTTGTATTGTCTCCTAATTTTATTTAGTGAGCAAGTAAGAGGAATGTAATAATTGCTTTTCCTTCCAATTGTTGCATCTATATCTTCACAGTGCCTTGCATAATTCAGTTTTGAATATGTTAAATAGATCAAGGGAAGAATTTGAATTCTTTTGAGATTCCTGCTTGTGTGTTTTACTCTGCTTTTATTTTGTCTGGAATGTTGTTACATGAAATGCCTGTAGTTGGTCTTTAAACTGACTACAGCTGGCATTGTTCACTGATGTCTCCTTGAGTGTTTTCTAGCTCAGTTGCTCTTTTTCAATAACAGTATGGTCATTGGCATTTGATCCTAAGAACTAAAAGCACATGAAAGGGTTGTCTGTTTTCCACCTTGCCCACAGATCTACAGGCCTAAAATAGTTCTGATCTGCTGATGACTTAATCTTTAGTTTTACTAGCTACATAAAGGGCTTTTCAGGTATGTTGGCAGCAAGCAGAAACAGAAGGAAAATTATTGGCCTACTGTTAAACAGGAGAGGAAAATTAGTCACCAACAATGCTGAAAAGGCAGAGGTTCTCAACGCTTCCTTTGCCTCTCTCTTTACCAGCACTGGTGAGCCCCGCTGACAGAGGATACTTTCATAAAACTTAGTAGCCTGCTGGTTTAGAGTTTGTACCTTCTAATGCATGTTTCTTACATGTGGGCAATTTTCAGGCTGGAAACTATGACGATTGTTTACAACACCTAAATACCCTTCAAGACATAAACAAAGATGACTACAAAATAACTTTGAATACTGCTGTTGCAGAGTTCTGTAAAAGTAACCAGACTACAACAGACAATTTGAGACAAACCCTTAACCAGCTGAAGAACCAGGTAATGCAAACATATTGACATGGTACTTGATTTTGAGTGCTGTTATGGGTGGTGAGATCTTCCAGTGAAAGAAGAATAAAGCTTCTGCCCTTTGTCCTCTAGATTTAATGAAGGAATAAGAAAGTAACGTTACTTTTAAAACTCTTGCGTCTGTTAAATCATTTAGCACGCTGTTTTTATAGTTATGTTTTTAGTTAGTGTTGAAATTGATCTGAAGCTGAAATGTTTCAGAGATTATAACAGTAGAAAGAGCTGCTGTGTTCTTTCAGTAGAAAGTTCCTTAACCTGAAATAGTTTGTGAAATAATTAAAAAATGAAAATGTTACTTTACTACTGAATTGATGGTTTTCTATTTCATTGTAACTTTTTTTGCTGGATTTGTGTGGAACAACAAAGTTTATTAGCTTATAAGCCATACTGGTCTATCTCTAGACAGATTAATATATTTGGATTTATTTTTTTTTAAATATCACACTTTAAAAAAAAAATAGGTATTGAAAATTTAATGCAATGAGGTTTTTTTTCTTCAGGTTCACTCTGTTGTTGAAGAAATGGATGGTTTAGATGATGTTGAAAATAGTATGCTGTACTACAATCAAGCTGTTATTTTTTATCATCTACGTCAGTATATCGAAGCTATATCTGTTGGGGAGAAGCTGTACCAGTTTATAGAGCCCTTTGGTATGTAGACAGAAGCAGTTACTACTGAAAGATCATTGAGTCTTTCTCGCTATCAGACAAGTGGTTCGTAATTTGTGGTTCTAAGAAAGTAGGTAGATTTTGGAATGAAGAATTCCAAGGACAATTGGAAGGACAACTGAATTTGGGGGACAACAATTGAAATTGGGGGAAGGTACTTCAGAGACGTTTAGCAAACAAATATAGCAAAACTGAAATGGATTTTTGGCAACTTTAAAAGGTATTTATGTAAGTAATATGTAAAGCCAATTAAATTATTTAAAATCTAGTATTTTGAGTCACCATACAACCTTATGGGTAAGTCTGTATTTGTCAGGGCATTCACATTTTTAAATAGCTGCATTAGGTCATGCATAATTGCATGTGCTCGTATCTGAAGTCTCCAGCTTTTTAGAGCTCTGCAGTAAATTGCCATACTTGTATGAAATAAGCTCATAATCCATATTGAATTTTAGAAGTGACAAGGCTGAGGGATGTATGTACGTGTCTCAATAAATTAAGTAAATGCTACCATGTTTCTCTTTCAATTCCTCCCAGTTTTCAGTATGTCTATTTGGGACTTACTCTGTGAAACCAGCCAAGCAGAGATGTGTTTATAGGGAATCCTTTCAAGTTCTGTGGGATTCTATGTATGCATATGGCTCCATCTGTTTAGAAGCTGGACCTTTGGTGCTGATCTGCTGAGACCGATTCTCAAAATCTACAAGCGTGAAATACATGTTAAGCTGTCTGTAGTCTATGCTTTTATGCTGATGCTGCTGAATTGAGAAATGGCTGAATGACAGAGCTCAGAAGATTGTGATCAGTGGTGCAAAGTCTGGTTGGAGGCCTGTAGGCTAGTGGTATTCCCCAGGGGTCAGTACTAGGTCCAGTCTTGTTCAACGTATTCACCAATTACTTGGATGAATGAATGGAGCATACCCCCAGCAAGTTTGATGACACAAAACTGGGAGGAGTGGCTGACACACCAGAAGGCTGTGCTGCCATCCAGTGAGACCTGGACAGGCTGGAGAGTTGGACAGAGGGGAACTTAATGAAGTTCGACAAGGGCAAGAATAGAGTCCTGCACCCGGGGAGGAACAACCCCATGCACCGGCCTGGATGTGTTCCTATGCAGCCTGTCCTAGGTGAACCTGCTTTGACAGGGGAGTTGGACTAGATGATCTCCAGGGGTCCCTTCCAACCCCTACCACTCTGTGATTCTGTGAATGAATTACCTTTTTTCTCAGTATATGTACTTACCTACTTTGTGTAGATGTCTGCTTTTTTTTTATGTAGTATATTGATTTTTCTCATAATGTTGCAAAGATGCACTTCATAGTAATTTTTTTTTTTCCTTTAGTCCTGTTTGGAAAGTTTGGTATTAGAACTGTAAAATCATTTTTACTTCTTTGCTTTATACAGAAGAGAAGTTTGCCCAGGCTGTGTGCTTCTTGCTTGTGGACTTATACCTGCTAACTTACCAAGCTGAGAAAGCCTTGCATCTGCTTGCTGTTTTGGAAAAAATGATTTCACAGGGTAACAATAACAGCAAGAATGGAAAAACTGAAGTAAGCTTAAAATCATATGAATGCCACTAAGTCTTTATCAGAAGTATACTTTAACTCAATACCAAATGACTCTTTTATAAAAAATACTTTTTAAGTATAACACTTACAGATCACCTGTAACTTCAGACAGCAAGTTATACATGTAGTTGAGTTAATTGTATACAGCAGCTATTTACTCCCTCTCTTACTCCCAGGGGCTAAGAAGCATTTCTTAAGCCAGAGACTTGCATTGGAAAGACAGTTTGTCTTCAGGGTCAAATATACAGTTTTCCTCGTTTGTCTTGGACTGTGACTAAATAAGATTCTAAGTTTGGAAGGGAAGTCAGCAGTTGTGTAGTATGGGAAATCAAGCATGGTTTTTTTTGTGGGTTTTTTTTTTTTCACATAATATCTGAAAGTAGGAGGCACGCTTTCAAAAGAAATCTTTAGTATGTGTCTTTTGGAAAAATCAAAATAATGAATAGTGGCTTGAAAGTGAAAAGAGGACAGAGTCTTTTCCTGTTGATGGAACATCACACTTAAGACAATATTTTCTTCAGTAGAATGACTATATACTTAAAATGTTTTAAGGAGAGACTCTAGAATGTACATATCATCCTTCTGGGTAAGAGAATTAAAATATGTCAACTACAGAGCAAATAGTGTGACACTGATGTTAATAGAGAATTCCCTTCATAGGCTGGTGTGGTCGTTTATAGATTTTGGTTGTTAAAATCAAGTTACAGTGTTTGGTGGGGTGTGTATTTTTTACTATTATACTTTTTTCTTATTCATGTGAGATTGATAAAAGTAGCTTATGAAAGACTCTGTAAACTGAATTTAGAAGGTGACTAATAGTAACGCTTCCTTTTTTTCAGTCAGCTAATAATACAAATAAAGATTCATTGAATCAAAAAGCTGAAAGTGGAGCTTTAACAGAAGTTGCTAAATCTAAGATACATCAGGTAAGTGTTGGCATATTATTTATGCAAGAACATTAGTTCAAGTTTTTCTTAAAACTGAGTGTGATTTCTTTCAAATCTAGGCATGAATAGTGATACTCTGTCTCTCTTTGAGTTTCATGTTGTAAAACAAAAGAAGTAATTTGTCTAACTCTTCCTTTTTGTAAGATACACGTACAGGAAAAACTGACCTAACATAGAATGCTTCTCTTTCAGTCCCTGCAGTTTATCGTAATTATTTTAAACTGCAGTTAGCTGTACTGACTTTGTTTGTTAGACCTCCAACAGTCTAAATCAGCTGATGTTTCATTTCACTGTACTGTTCTGTGGAAAAAAGTGAAGAAACAAAATGCTTCTCTATCAGCATTCACTTATTGGTGGTTTTAGTTTAGCAGGTATATGTCTGGGATTAAGAGTTTAGATTATTTTAATTAGTTTGTCATTTTAAGTACTAGTACCTGTGTTTGAATAGTGAATAGCTGTTGACCATTGAACAAAATGTGCATCTGCTTACTGTAAATACAAAGCCTATAAATTTGTGAAGTCTGAATAGAATTTATTTTTTAGGGAGGCTTTTTGAACAGCTTTTTACTAACTATTTTTAAGATATATGAGAAATATTCTCTTATAAATCTCTAGATGGAGTTCATCTTGCAAACCTGCACAATTTATTTATTTAACAAATTTCATTTTCTAATAGTATAAGGTGAGAGCCTATATCCAGATGAAGTCATTAAAAGCATGCAAAAGGGAGATCAAGTCTGTTATGAATACAGCTGGGAATGTAAGTATTCTTAAGGTTATTGTTTTCCTAGTCTAAACATGTTTATCTTAAAACTGAATTTGCTAACTTTCCTTACAAATAAAGGTCTTATTGTGGATGGATGTCTGAAATAATGCTTTATGTAGTCAGTTGGGTCTATAATCTCATTTCTGCAAGTGTAATTAATGTAGAATTTTCTTGCTTGGGCTGTTTTCAGTTGCTCCAAAAAATGCACTTTAATGATACAAAAATAACAGTGAAACACTGTATAATATACAGGTTCAGTTTGATTTATAATTTAAGCAGAACAAAGTTAGTTCTAGTTTGTAATAGCTATGATATTTATAGCAAACTTTTGATGTCATTGGTTGTTTAAACCAATTTATAAAAGATTAATTCTGGGATATGCAGTTTGGGGTGGGTTTCTTTTTTGTTGAAATTTTGTGGAGGCTTACCTCTTTTTAGAAAGCAGTTTCTTTTTTTATATAGGACATTTTGACTCAGAATTATGTCCACCATCCCAGATAAATTCTACATTAACTAAGGAGCAGGAAATGGGAGGAGAGCACTTCCCTTTTGTTGCCAGTCTCAACAGCCACTAGTTAGACAGAAATCCTTCTGGATCATGAGGTCTCTGTTGGCAGACCAGGAGGATCACAAACCAGGAGGAAGTTGTTGAACTCTGCAGGGAGGGAAGCATGGGGAGGAATGTATTAGAAGACAGGTTAGAGAAGGATCCTCTTAAATCAAAACAAGATCCCCTACACGTAGCCATTGCCATGACAGAGTTCTCTAGAATGATGTTGAATTTTAGAGTAGTAACAAAGAGTACGTGTAGTTTTGTAGTACAGGAGGTGTTAATCATGTGCTTAACAAAGAAATGCTACTCCTTGAAAGTATTAGGGCCTAAGCCCATGTATTTTTAAATGGGAACAGAGACAAGCTGTTTGTGGAGTTATTTAACACTAGCAGTAGAAGTCAAAACAAGAGATAATTAACTGTTGTTTTCTCCCCCACAGTCGGCTCCTTCTCTCTTTCTTAAAAGCAATTTTGAATATTTGAGGGGCAATTATCGTAAAGCAGTCAAACTTTTAAACAGTGCAAACATTGCTGAACATCCAGGCTTCATGAAAACAGGTAAAATAGAAAACTTTCATCCTGCTAGTACTTAAAATGTGTGTTATAATAGGACTACTTGTGGATAATAATTTTAAGCATATTAATGATTGGTTAAGGGAGTAGGTCATGAATGTCATGGGTTTATAGGCCGTACATGTTTTCATCTTTCTTGTGCTCCTTCATGTAACACTTATGCTTTTTATTGAACCCTCTTCTAGACAATGCAGCAGTTATTTGTGAAGGTATAAATGTAATCTTTGCAAGGCTTACATTTGGGTCTCTAAATCAAGACATGAAACAAGACAACATACTAGATCTAGAAATTAGATTTCAGACTGTACTCAGAGAGGAGTTGTAGCAGTTGTAGTGATCATTGGAGGGGAAATGCAAACGTTTCATGAAGTGTTAAGGTTTGACTTCTGTTGTATGCCATTTTAAGTTACTTTTATATCTAGAAAGTATACGTGTGTAGACATGCACACAAATATAGCAGCACATAAATGTGTATAATTGTTTAAGATATAAAATTTATACACTATAAATATATTTCCAGTTTATACAGTCACTGTAAATGGTATTTAAATATATTTGAGATTTTAATCAGCTGTTTAAAGCATCAGTTGAAAAATATG
Organism: Eurystomus gularis; assembly: GCA_013400335.1. Classification (NCBI taxonomy): domain Eukaryota; kingdom Metazoa; phylum Chordata; class Aves; order Coraciiformes; family Coraciidae; genus Eurystomus; species Eurystomus gularis. The sequence continues at coordinate 141,932 of VZZY01020620.1, forward strand.
GGTAGAAAGCTGTGTCTTGTATTAGTAGAGAGTTGATTTCAAAAACTACTTGCACTGTAAAACTACTGAACTTCTTTACTATTTGTTCAACGCTGGTTTTGTGATAGTGGAATCATAGAATGTATGGGGTTGGAAGGGACCTCTAAAGGCCATCTAGTCCAACTCCCCTACAATAAGCAGGGACATCTCTAACTAGATCAAGTTGCTCAGAGCCCCATCAAGCCTGACCTTGAACTGGCCTGACCTGAGTACTCTTAAAAGATCTTACAGCACAAGAAATTATCTAGTAGATATGGCTGCATAGATTGCAATCATATGATGGAAGTTGCAGAGTTGGCCCTCTGAGTAAGTTTTTTAAAATTCTGTATTTACAGATAAGTTTCATAGAAAGCTTTCAAAATATTGGTCATAATGCCTGTTTTGGCATATTTGACACATTTTTTGGAATTTACTGTGACTTATCTTTCAGACAGTTTTTGTGCTTAATATTCTGTTTAGAATTTTCTAGAAAGTTTTCATATAAATTTTTCCACTAGCTTTTTTGCACAGTAGAATGTTCACTTAATAGTCTTCCAGGTTATAATTAAAGTAATGTCTGGTTAATTTATTAATGGTTTGTTTCTTATTTAGATTTTTGGGGTGTTTTTTTCTTTTTTATCAATGGTAACCCTGTAAAGCTTCAGTAACCAGCAGATAAGTCAAAATTTTAATTTTTGTCCTTTATTATTTAGAAGGAACTTCTTAGTCTTACCTGAACATGGTATGTTTAGGAAAGGGTGCATTTCTTGCTTCTATGGTTAGACTGACCTATTTGTTTGTTTTATACAATTTAGGCAGGTAACAACATTTGAGAATTTCCTTTTTACAAGAGCCATTGGTTAGAAAACTTGAAGCGCTTGCACACTAAGTTCTATGAAAACCTCCAGGTGAACTTATTTCAACTTACAGTCTATCAAATTGGCTTTATACCTGTCTCTCCTAGAATATGGTGCACAAAATCTGGAAACCTGTAGTTGACCTGAAACAACCTATATATAAGCAACTGTTCAAGAGAACTGGAATGGTATACAGAAATGCAGATTATTAAAATGCTTGTGAGGCAGGGATATAACATGCATAATCCACAAACATCTCGCTGTTTAATAAACTGCCATGATATACTGACCCATGCAGGAGTGGTGGGAGCAATTATGGGCTCAGTGACATATTTCAGTTTACGAAAATGGTCTTTTGCTGTTCTCTCAGGTGAATGTTTAAGGTGTATGTTCTGGAACAATCTTGGCTGCATTCACTTTGCAATGGGAAAGCACAATTTAGGAATTTTTTACTTTAAAAAAGCCTTGCAAGAAAACGATAATGCGTGTGCACAGCTAGGAACAGGCAGTTCAGATCCAGGTAAGTCTTTTAAGAGATGAAAATACATGGCATAATAGGGATGGGTGAATCGAGAAAATAGAGTATAGAAGCTTTCAGTAGTTATCAGCAAAATTCTGGTTCCATATTTTTGCAGAGGACAGGATAAGGAGTGTGAGAATTTTCATTGTAACTTGATTTCAGAGTATAGTTGCTGTTGCCAGTAATAGATTATGATGAAATATGGATTTTTTTTACTGTTTTCTTTGATGTGCCAGGGAGCTGGGGCAATTACTTCTCTATCATTTATAGTCTTTGACCATCAGTCAGGAAGATGTGATAAAATAAAGTTTCTATGACCTATTATGCATCATTAAAGATTTATAGTCCTGCTGACAGTAGGTAGAATCATCAGGACTTGAAGGTTGTGTGGGGTTTGGTTTTGTTTTTTAACTTGAAAGATATAGAAAATTTGGACTGCGATACTGTTAAATTAATATTTGGAAATGGTGTATTTCTAAAACTTTCTTATTGAACAATTCCCAGACTTGTATGAGAAATGATCATCTATTGTTCAGTTTTATGGCTAGTTTTATCTATCCACTTCTGTTGTAGGTACACAAAAGACAAGAAATAAACATAAGTTTTCTTGCTCTGATTATTGCTTAAGGTTTTTTTCTCTTCCAAGTAAATGATTTCATGATAAAGTGATAATTTTTTAATTTCTTGTTTTCTTTAAGATCTGGTTGCTATCACACATTTTATTGTTTTTCCTATTCCTCACCTAGCTCTGTATCTTAGTGCAGTCTTAGTTGCCATTGTGAAGACAGAAAATGTTTTATGCTTGTTACAGCAAAGTGGTTTTCTTCTGGAATATATGAGTAACAAAGATATGTATTCTCACAGATCCGGGATTCTATATCGTTATGTAATATTTAGCTTGAGTGACAAGAAACATAAGCGGTTAGTACTTAATGTACTTCAACCTTTATTAGAACACAATTAATTTGTCTTTGGTATCAGCTTTGATGTGGAAGGAATTTATTTACAGAGGGAGGCTAGTGAATTTCTGTGATGAATGGATTTTTCAGTAGTTTTAGGGTGTTTCCCACAGCTTCCCTGCTCCTCCTAGAGTTATGTTTTCTGCTCTCCTGAGCTGTACATCCAATATGATTTAATCCTTTTCTGCAGGTAAAAAATATTCAGGGAGACCGATGTGTACGCTACTGACTAACAAAAGGTATGAGCTGCTCTACAATTGTGGAATTCAGCTCTTGCATATTGGGAGGCCCTTAGCTGCCTTCGAATGCCTAATTGAGGCAGTCCAGGTTTATCACTCAAATCCTCGTCTTTGGCTGAGAATAGCGGAATGCTGCATTGCTGCCAATAAAGGGGTAAGTAGATTTGAAAATTCCTTATTTTGATTGCAGTTATGAAATACATGTGATCACAGAAAGGAAGAAATTAATACCTTGAGTTGAACTATGCATTTTAAAAGCCCAATGTTGCAACACCTCTGTGTAAGTCCAGATTAATTATTTCTGTGTATACATGTGTTTGCATGTTGAATCTGAAGCGGCAACAGGTGGAGGAAAACCACCATAGGAACAAATGTCTTGAGACCCAGTGTTTAATTGACTTTTCTGAGATCAGAAGAATCTGAGTAGGCCATTGAAAAAATTGGCATGAGATGAAACAAAAGCAAGTAAGTGGCTGTTAGAGCTGCTTTTCTATGAAGTTATAAGTTTTTTGCTGGAGAGACTCGTTAAGCATGATTTTTGTTTTGGCAATTTACCATCACACCCCTTTGTCATTCCAACTTACAGTCTCAGTCGTGAACTGATTTGAAGCATGTTAAATTTCTCCAAGCCATCAGATGGTTTACCTTACACTAATAGTTTGACTTACTATTTATGGATATTTTATGATGCCTCAGCTTTCCACACCCATTTAATATTGGTTGCAACATTTGGGATTTATGTATATTTATATACACACATAAAAACTCATATAAAATAATATGTAGTATATATTGAAAACAACAAAACAACCCCACAAATAATTATTCTTTGTGTGAACAGAAGAATTAAACTTTCTGAAGATCTTTTCTCTGTACTAAGTTCTGTACTTCCAAGGGTTTCTGTTTCTGGATTGTAGAAACAACAGGGTAAAATTGGAATCAGTGACCATTTGTAGTATCTAAGGAAGGAAAGTTTTTGTGGCTGCTTTTGGAAATTTGAGGCTTTGATGCTTTGAGGCTTGATGCACAGAAACAACTTTAACTTCTGTTGCTGATACTTTGAGTTGGAAGG
>VZZY01020620.1:145630-163592 GCA_013400335.1 Eurystomus gularis
GTTGTTTTGTTTTGTTTTAATTTTTGACTGAAACATCTTGGGTTTTTATGTTTAGACTCTAGGAATTGCATTACAGCTTCAGATAGAACTTCATAATTTCAAGAATTTTTGTTGGAGTAGTAGGAGAAATACATCTATCCAGTAGAGATCTTTTGTCTGTACTTCTAGGCTAGATACTAGTAGTAAATAGCAACTAAAAGGTATGTAGTAATGTAAAAGGTATGACTTGAAAGTATGTTTCTACTATTTTAGCAGACAGTATGGTTAGAATTTTTTATGTTTTAGTGAATTATGTTTATTGGATCAGACTGGTGAATAATCTGGCTTTAAAATAGAATATAGCGCTGTCTCCTAGAACTTTACTGGAAGATAGAAAGACTCCTGTAGAGGACTACTAAAAGTTTTTGGTTAAAGAGAAGCTTCCTTCCTAGGGTGTTCTTAATTATTTACAGTATGAGTAATACTTTTTAAAATTCTGTCTACTGTAAATCCTCTATCCAAATTCAGATATGGCCTCATTTTATGGGACTAAACTCGGTGAAGATAACAAGATGTACTCTGATTTCCACTGAAATCTTTGCATGTGATCTTCCTTCTCTTCATGCAACCAAAACAAATCTAAAGTTTCATTATTTCCTCACTCAATTGCCACTGGAGGTTGAGGAGGATGAGACTGTAGTGTGGCTAACTGAAAAGTGACATAGACTGAGGAAGCCAAAATCAGCTTTCTTCATCCTGAAGCTGTCATGATCTTAGCTTCTGGGGAGCTGAATCCCTAACTGCTTAGTCTTGTCATTCCTCTGTTAGCAAAATTTGTGAAGACCTGTCCTCTGGGGCATCTTAGTTCCAGCACGTAGATCCGTGTCTGTTTAGGGTAAGCCTGTATGTTAAAATTCAGAGGAGTAAGGACAGGATTGTTCATTCTTAGAACCGAAAACTGCACCAAAATAGTATGTCTATTGACATACTTCTATGAGAAATTAAGAGACCCCGTACTTCATTCTCTCTTTAACTGTGATTCATCCCTCTGGTGTGTAGGTGGGATGATATAATCTATAATTACATGATCGGATGCAGTTACTTTCACAATATGACCATTTCAATTGCTGCATGAGATGGGTGGGATTAATTGAACAAATGGCTGTATTCACTTTTTGTTAATTTTTTTTCCCCCCTACCACTGAATTATTTCTGTTTTCCCTCTTTGGGAAAAAAGGCCTCTGTGCCTTTTTACCACATGCTATCTGAATCCTTCCAAATACAAAATTCATAACTTTTCCCTTGGGAATTTCAGTGGTGCTCATTATTTTAGTGTCTCTATTTCAGAAAATTATATATATTCATCACTCCACAAACTCAACATTGAAGTTTCAAGAGTGTTGGGGCAGAAACGCACTGGCTTTGATTGTGTATGTGCTAGCTGTTGTCAGATAGTTCCAAGTTTTATAAAGCACAGCGAGTGCAGGAAGAACAGCTTTCTTCATACTCATTTTGCTGCAATTTTCTGTGTCTGTCCTACTGACTAGAAGTCACACTTAAAGAAGACACAGGTAATCATCTCCAGTGGAAAGCTCGGTATGAGAGACTGGATTAACATACGTTTTGTGGAAAAAAAACCCTCAAAGCTAGGATTGTGTTTACAAGGACAGTGTTTAGCAGTCTGGAAAAGGGAAATACAGGCCCTTACGGAGCACTTCTTTATTTACTGAAGACTAGCCGAAGCAGAGGATTATGCCAGGCTCCTGAAGCCTTGCTTTCTTCCTGCTGCAGTTGTGATGTTATGTGGTGTATCAGAGGGCTTGAATTCATGTCACAAAGGCAGCTTGCTGTTTCCTAAACTTGTAATCTTACAAGAAATGAAAATAACTTTGAATGGTGTTAATATTAAAAGTGAAGGGGAAGTGTCTTTAAGTTATAGATTTGCAACATTACAAGCAAGGCTCTAAAATCAAGTGTGATTTATTTGACCATGTAACTCAATATACAGTAATATTCCTTGATGTCTAAGTATGGATTCATATTTATGTTCTGAACACTATCGGAAAAGTAATTTTACTGAAGCTGATTTTTCACCCACTTTACTTTATAAAACATAGATGGAACATGATTCCCTTTCTGCAGTTTTTTAATACCTTTTCTGAACTATGTGCTTCATATCCAAACTCATTATATGTTTTTTTTAATTTGACAATAAATGCCATTATAATGTCAATATTCTTCTTCACAATAGATTCTGATAAATTTTCTGAAAAGTGATAGCTATTTAAAAAGCAGTTTTAGGATTACTTTTTCTGCACAAGTGCAACTCTTTGTCATTAACTTCACTTACCAACAAAGTTGTTAAGATGGTTCATGGTGAAACACACAGACAAACACCAGTAAATATGGTGTAGAGAGAATTCTTGGGACTAACAATTAGTCAGTGCTTTAAGTTCATTTGACCCCCAGGATGTCTGCATGCTCAAAAATCTGTTTAATAAGTTAATTTAATGTAACTTTGCATGTGTTGTGATTCAGCGCAATGCTCCCCTTTGGTTTAAAAGTAGGATTTCCAGAGAGCATTTTGAATGCTGTGTAAGCAGGGAGAGAAGATGGCAAGTGTCAATTATGAATATAATTTGGCTGATGATAAGATTTCTTTTTAGTTATCCTAGCTGTTCTTCTGAGACAACTTGGTTCATTGTTCTTTTGCTTTCAAAACAGAGGAGAAACTAGGTCAGTAGGCTATTGGACAAGCTGTCAGAATTAATCTGTGGTTTACACTGTGTGCAGTAAAATCCCTCTGCAACACAAAGGCAATAGAAGGTGCCTGATCCTTCGTGGTGCTTAAGATGTAAAGCTGCACCCATATAAACTATTAATTCCTACATTTTAGGAGGGTTGAAAGTCATCTTCCAGCTTTGACTTTTGTCAAGCTTTGATATTTTAGTCTTTTTTTTCTTCTTCTTCTTTTCCTTTTAGACATCAGAACAAGAGACTAAAGGCCTTCCCAGCAAAAAGGGAATTGTGCAATCTATAGTAGGTCAAGGCTACCACCGTAAGATAGTCCTAGCATCGCAGTCAATACAGAATGTTGTTTATAAGTAAGTATGTTCTCCATGGGCTCTTTATTTTCTTATGATAGCTTTAAGGATACATATCTGTTTATTGGGAGTTTTTAAAACTGCCATGGAATATCTGTTCATTTTGTAATTATTAATGTAGTGAAGAAGGAGGCACACTTAAGTGCTTGAATCCTACTCATACAGCCTTTAGATGCCGCCTCTATCACGGCCAGCAGAGGGCTTAACCGGGTACTCATGGTAACGAAGGAGGCCAGGAAAGCTTAACATGGATTTCTCTGAAATTTGTATTTCCTGTTATCTAAATCTGTCCTATTTTTCTCACTTAAAAAACCCCATATTTTCAGTAATCCACATTAGAAAAGTGCAGGAAGAGTTGCTCTGTCAAACTTCAGGAAGTGAAGTGAATAAAAACAAAAGAACTTGTCATTTTGTAGTTGAATCTGCCTATTCTCTTTGGTCCATATATAAGAACAGCAAGATACAGAAAGTCTTCATAAATTAAAGGTGCAATATTAAAACATGATTTAACTTTTTAAAGCTAGTTTTCTCTGCATTCAGATCTTTCTGGAGCTCTGCTTTTATTTTTTTTTATTTTAGTAGGATTGCTACTCACTGGCTAACTTCTGTGTCTCTTTAAGTGATGGGCAGTCCTCAGCAATACCTGTAGCCAGTATGGAATTTGCAGCAATATGTCTGAGAAATGCCTTGCTGCTACTGCCAGAAGATCAGCAGGAACCAAAGCAGGAGAATGGATCTAAAACTAGTAATCAGCTGGGGGGAAATACAGAAAACAGTGAAAGCAGTGAAGCATGCAGGTAAACAGAATTGCGTATCAACTTTTCTTTTTGTCCACAGTGACTGGGATGATTCTCTTAGCAGTTTTGGGATATCAAGGAAGTTGGTTAGTTGCTCACTGTTTTAATTGCTGGTATGGTAATCTCAGAATGAAATACTGTGTTGATAACTACTATTCCTAACAAGTTTAATAAATTAGACAGTGAAGATCATTTTTCACTGGCCATCTTATTTTCTGTGCTGCAAATACTGTTTTCCTATAACTTCCTGCAAAGCATATTGGTATTTATCTAATTGTAAGTAAAGTTTAATTTGTTACAGTGATTTTATTTTTTTTTTTTTTTGGGGGGGGGGGNGGTTTTTTTTTTTTTTTTTGGGGGGGGGGGGTGAGGTAGGCACATGTGCTATATATACTTGATTCAATGTAAAACTGGCTAGCCAGCTCGGTTGTAAACATTTCCCTATGATCAGATTTGACATATCAGCCCTAGTATGCTTTGTTGTGTTTGTTTTAGACTAGAAATGGGAAACTAGATTTAGTAGAGAAGTAGGAAAGCAGAATGGAGCTATGGCTTAATAAATTGCATTTCACGAAAAAAGTTTAAGATAAATATCCTTTTTTTTTTTTTTTTTTTCTTCTTAAAGCTTCAGAAAAAGTAACTTGTAGACAATGTATGTCAAATGTTAAATAGCAGGAAGGTGTTTTAATTCTTTGTGTTGATCCTGATGCACTCTGAATTTCCTTTTGAAGTGTTACCTATTTGCCATAGCCTGCACTTTCATTAATGACCATTTTGAGAAGGGGAGAGTTACAGTAACTAATCTGGAAAAAGTGACTATGTTAGAACTTGAGCTACTTAGAATAGTGAAAAAATGCAATGTTTTGTCAGACCCAAGTACAGACAAATTTTAAGAGGATCCATTTGTCAGGGTTTACTGAACATCTGCTATATTGCATAGGCACAAAGCACATCCCCATATATTCTGAGGTTGGCTGGGGATACACTAGGGCTGGGAGTCAGTGGCTGCTACTGTTACAACAATATCTGAAGGCTCTTCTCTGTAACCTTTTTTCCCAATGACAATCTTTCCAGTCAAGTGACCAAATGATTTATAAAAGTCAAGGCAGGGGATGTGTGTGTTTGTTTTTTTCATTTTTCCTTACTGAGATTGTAGGTTGTGAACTAACTTCCCCATGCAAGCTGTGTGCAGCCCATTGAGATGAAGCTTCTCTGGTTTAAATGAGACTTCAGTTTTAAGCTTATGGGGCCCACTAAGGGACAGTGATGAAAATAAAATGGTGGTCCTTACTCAGACAAGACCTCCTTCTTTGTTTTGAGGTAGGGTGGGGATGGGAGGTGGTGTTTGGTTTTGTAGAAGTGAGGAAAGGAAAACATTCCCAGTACGGGAAGATCCTTTATTAACTTTTGCTTTCAAAAACAGATGCTTCTTCAGCCTAAAACAATAAATTTTCAGAGGAGATTCCCTCATATCTCCCAGTAGTCATTGCCAATTTCAAAATATCCAGTAACAAAGCAGACTGTTCTTGAATGAATTCTGAAAGGTTCTCTAAGGATTTGTTCCTTCTGACAAGGGACCCTCTGTGAGAGAACAGTAAAACATGTAAAGCATTTGAAGAAAATCACACTAATTGAACAGGATGGTTTTGAAGCAAATCCCACTAAATGAGCAGGCTGACTCTGAGGCAGATTATTCTCTTATTCAGAAGAAAGCAGTGAATACTTTCAGTGGTTAAAGGTATTTTTTTAATCTAATTTTTGGCAAAGGCATGAAATATATACACTAAAACAGTACTGACTACAGGCTTCCTTGGAGCCTGTTGCTATCTGTTTTGAAGGTCTGTGTTAGAGTTCTCTGTCTATAATAAACAGATATAAAACTACAGTGAAGGTCTTGGAATGGAAACTGAGTCTGTCCATCTAACAATTTTTTTGATCTATTGTTTCTAAACCTCAATGTTTCTCTCTGTCAAGGTGCAGCTGTTAACCTTCTCTTCAATTTTCATTCCAGAAGAAGGTTGTATTTCAGCTTATTGGAGAGTAAAGTTGCAGACTTTTTAAATAGAGCAAATACTTGCTCCCCAGAAGAAGAAAAAGTCACTTTAAGAAAGTGGAATTTTAAATATTTTTTTTAAAATACATTTTGAAGTTATAATAAAGGCAGCTAGAAGTCTAAAGGAAGCTGTAGCACTTCAGATTATCTTTCTAAAAGATTATGCAATTAGTTTTTTAAGATGTCTAGGGAGAGAACTAGTTTACTGCTTTTCTTACAAGCTAAAAGAAGAGAGGCTATAAATGCAGGGAGTTCTGCATCTCTCCAATTTAAAGTTCTTGTCCTACACGAAACTTCAAAAATAGCTCGAGGCTGTGGGGTATGGCATGGGTTGTTTGGTCTGTCAGTCAAACCCTTCCCAGCAAAGGTCCCCCATCTTCTTTCTCAAATAGAATGGTTAGGAAAAAAAATTGTACCTCAATTTTTGCATAGCTTTATTTCCTTGTTTTTTAGGCTACAGAATTTTTGCTGTCCTTTTAAATAGAGTGAATAAATAGCAATGCTTAGTACACTGACAATTTTTTTATTATTTATAGTCACTCCCTATAATTAATACACTGTTTTTATTCTAGCAATAAAAGTCATGAAGGGGATAAATTCATTGCAGCTCCACCTTCTTCACCTTTGAAGAAACAGGAATTAGAAAATTTAAGGCAAGTAAATAATATAAAATACTACTGAATGAGCCCCCTCTTAAACTGTGCTGTGATTCTGGAGACATTGCTAGCTTCTTTTTAGCACTTGCAATGTTGAATTGTGACTGTTAATATAAGTCTTTTTTTCATATAATCATTTAGGTTGGAAAAGACCTCTAGGATCATCTAGTCCAACCTTCGTCCAACATCTGCCTAACCCCTAGACCATGTCTCATCTACCCATTTTTTGAACACCTCCGGGGATGGTGACTGGGCAGCCTGTTCCAATGCCTAACCACTCTTTCAGTGAAGAACTTCTTCCTGATATCCAATCTAAACCTCCCCTGGCACAACTTGAGGCCACTTCCTCTTGTCCTGTCATTAGTTACTTGGGAAAAGAGACCAGCACCAGCCTCTCACTACAACCTCCTTTTAGGTAGTTGTAGAGAGCAATGAGGTCTTCTCTCAGCCTCCTCTTCTCCAAGCTTAACAATCCCAGTTCCCTCAGGTGCTCCTCATATGACATTTTCTCCAGACCCCTCACCAGCTGCTTTGCCCTTCTCTGCACCTGCCCAGCACCTCAGTGTCCTTCTTTTACTGTGGTGCCCAACACTGGACACAGTGCTCAAGGTGTGGTCTCACTAGTGCCAAGTACAGGACACAGTACATTTTTCAAATGCTTGTACTTCCTTTCTTCCGAGCTTTTGAGTCCAAACAAATAGAAACCATCCAGAATTTCAGTTCAGATGGTAGATCAGTCTGTTTGATCCCACTGTTATAGACTTGGCATTATATATTTGGCAAAACTAAAAAAATCAAGTCCCATAAATGACAAAGCTAAAAACCTGGCAATGGTGGTTGTAGTTTGTGGAAGAGGTAGAGTTTACTGTATGGTACTTTTTCCCCTTAAGGCCTTGATAAGGCTAGTTTGGAATTCAGCCCCCACAAAGTTATATGCTTGTTGGATGGAAAAAAAAAAAAAAGAGTGGTAAAAGTAGCTATGCTGCTTTCAGATGAGGACAGTGCTCCTTTCAGCAGGAGTCAATCCATTGTTTGTGTAAAATAGAAAGAAAAATTGCTTCTGTCCAGGCATTTGACTTCCTCACCGTGGAAGAACCTAGGTATAATTTGACTGTAGGGTTTTTTTTTTGTGTGTGTTCTCAAAGACCCTTAAACTACTTGCTCAGCAGTCTGAGTGCTTTCCAAACAGAATGTGTCTAAACTATCATGTTATGTGGAACCTCTTTACTTTTCCCCCACAAGATTATAATTTGCTGGCAATGTTAATCATTGCAGGTGGCTGCCAGCCTGTTGAAAATCTCTCTTACTATAAAGTTTGCACCTGTTTAGAAGAAAAGAAACCTGCTTTAAGTTTCCATTATGGACAAAGCATACAGTAATTTCCCACTTAAAAGTCTTGGGTAAACACTCTGTTCCAGCCTAATTCCAGGTAACCTGTGTTTTATCATGACCAGCTTAACCTTTACATTGCTCCACTATGTATAGCCAATCTACCTGGATTTGTTTAAAAGCAATTTAGCAGGCATCTGTGAGGAGACATTACTGAGACCTTGATTATTTCTTCTGAAGTGGTACAAGAGCATGCTACTTGAAACAGAAAGCACTGGATTTAAAACAGTGATGTGGGTTGGTTGTGGGATTTTTTTTTTTTTCCCTTCCTGACTATTGAAAATGGGGGTGCCATATATCAAAATTACATGATGTCACACCGTCGTTTTTTTAATACATAATCTTTTATTTCACAATCAGCTGTCGTTATCTACTGATGAAACCTGACAACATGTCAGGAAAAACTGCTTCTCATAAAGAACATCATGTAAGGAAAGGAAAACCACTGTTTTGGTTTTTTTATTATTATTTTGGTTTTTGCAGTACTTACTTTGGTGGTTAAATCCAGAGGACCAGACATCCCTAGAGAGTGACTCTGCTAAAACCATTTCTAAATTTCTGCAGATAGATAGTTGTGAAAAGCAAAAGGCATTACACTCAAATGTTAGTATCTCCCTGTAGTCTTGCTCACTAAGGAAGTAAGTGAGAAAATTAACATTCTTATCTAGTCGGGGAAAATGAAGAAAAAAAAATGTTGTCAAGGGTTATCTTGAGGAATAGGTGTCTATTCAATGTAGTTCTTTCCTGTTAAGCCACTGGATTGGAAAACCTTTCTTGCTCCTAGAACGGAAATGGGCAACTTAGATGCCTTTTTTTGCATAATTTTGTACAGTTGCACACCCTAATAAGAGTTTAAAATTACTGACTTTGCCCCTAAATAATTCTTAAAAATTAAAAATATGAACTAGAAAAGGCTTATGTGACATATGTGTTTGGTATTGTGCACAAATTAGTTGACCAGACTATTCTCATAATAAGCACTAATTCAATATCAAGATTTTAAAAGCAATAAGCAGAAGTTTGAGGACACCCAACCTTGCTAAGAATTTATACATAGGAAGTAGAAACTCCAGGTTTTTCTTCTGAGTTTCTTCTTAATAATTCTGCTCCTTGCTGCTTCTCATCCTCCAAGAAGCCAATGCCCCTGCTCTGCTCTCAGCCTGCGTATGGTTCAGCGCACCACAACAACCCAACATTGGCAGGATACATCAAGAGTGAAGGAGTTCTGGTAGACCACAGTGCTACACTTGTAAAATTTAGTGGATTTTATTCTAAAAGTTGAGATAGATAGCAACAGACCTTGTTTTAGCGGTTTTCTCCTTAAATTGAACAACTTTGTGCAGAATGTTAATTTTCCCCTTCTAAGCAGCTAGAGGTAAAGGAATAGTTTGATCACTCGCTTTGTCCTGGATAGATCTGAACTGCAAGCCCTTGCTGTAAGGCATGTCATCCAATTTTACCCTTTTTTTCCTTTCTTTTGACTATTGCATTGGCCCTATCCAGTCCATCATTATGCTTTATTTACTTACGTATTTTTGAAGTGTGCATATGCTAGTATTGTATGTGGTATTCCAGGAGCATCAGTGACATGGCTAATTTCACAGGTACTGTAAGGACCACCATTGCCCACTAATAGACTTTCTCTTCTCCACAACCACCCAGTCTTGTCTCATTTATCCACTGAAAGGTTGCGGTTGTCTGTTTGGCCCTGTCACAATACTGGAAGCTTACAATGATTATCACCTATAGCTGTTTCACTCTCTTCTTCCTCACTCTCAGCCACTGTGTTTCTCCCCCATCACCACTTTGGTGCTGAATTTCCCCACTGAGTAAGCACCATCTGTATTCTGTATTTCTTAGTACTTTGGATTGTTTTGCCTTTGCACTGTTGTGCTTAGTTAGCTATTTGAAATTACATGAGATAGTGATGTTCTGTAAATGGTTTGGAAGTGACATTTTTGGTGCCTTCATAGTAAGTTTTGAAGAGCTGGATTTGCTCTGGCTTGCCCTTTGCCTGAGAAATCAGATGTGGAGTTCAGGTTCTGTAAACTGGAAGTCACTGTGGGCTGACAAATCTTGTTGCCTAGACTTACACAAGAGGCTGTTTGACATAATCCGGCAGTTTAAAAAAAACATTTTTCTTTGTCCTAGTGCAAAGGCAGTTTTATTTGGGGCATGTGGAGGCTCAGTGATGCTGGAAGTCTGCCATCTCAGAGGCGACCTGTGGAGTTTTGTCAGAGTCCTGACCAGGGTGAAAAACTAGTTTGTCTTTTCCCTTGTGGTGCAATTCTTCTGCTCTGGTTAGCTGTCAGGTCTCCTAAGTGTTTGATTTAGCTGGCTCAACAATGGATCCAAGTGCACAAGAACAGTCCTGCAGGGAAGAAAACCTCGATATTTTCCTGTTCTTTAGATGGCCATTGCTAAAAAAATCTTGCCAACACTTACATGGCTTAAACAGTGACGAGTCCTTAGAGCAGAGGAGTAGGTTTCAGCTTTGCTGGACTTGTGTGATTGGAATGTATCTTGTGTTTGAATTTACACTTTTGGAAATAAAAATGGGCTTTAAAAAAGTTGCAGGAAATAGAAGCCACACATTGATGTAAAGGGCAGTATCAAGCCTCTCTGCAGGCCTTGTTTCTAAGGGTATTTAGCTGGTGACACTTAGCATCTGCTTCCTTGAGGCAGAGGTGAAATACGCTAGTTAGAAGCAGGCTGTTATTGCAGAGATTTTTTTTTTTTTTTCTCGCCAGTTGCAACCTTTCAGAAATATTTTAGGTTTGAGACTTGAGCTGGGGAAGCTTTCCTCTCCCTCTCTCAAGCTTTTGTATGTGTTCAGATTTGATGTGACATCTAGGCACGGTGGAGAGGAAGTGGGGGGTAGGGAGAAACACTGGAGAAGTTTCTTATGCTGCTTGTGCATAATTAAGGAGCATGCCTCCTGGGAAAGGGGAATAAAGGCACCCCAGGTCCTGCCACAAATTACATGACTTACTGCAGGACTGAAAGTGGGCTTGACAGTTGCCAGAAGGTTGACGCAGTAATAGCCCACCTACCAGCAGGAGAGTCATAGGCTTTCCCCCCCTTGCTCCCAGTGTGAGAGTCCACTAAGAGGATCCACTCTTCCTCCCTGGAGAAGAAGAAAGTTCATGCTCACAGCAAGGTGTTGCTGGCAGAGGCTTCTGCCCAGAGGACAAGGCAGCCTGTACTAAGTGATGTTGTACAAAGTGGAAAATACCCCGAGTACTGTGTTTGGGGAGGCAACAACAACAAGGGACAAAATGCCACGGATCAATCAGAGTCTTGGCAGTGGGTTACAGCTCTCAGTTGAACACAAAACTGCAACTGCCAAATTCTCCGGTGTTTATTAATCTCCCTGCCTGCAAACTCTGTAGCATATTTCACTTTTGTATTGCACAACTTAATTGATTGCTACTACATATCTGTAGATTGTACGTTGTAGAAATCTACCACTCTGCTACCATTTGCTGCAGCAGAAGGGGGTGGGGCAGGGAAGTACAAATGAGAGTTCAAGGCAAAACAAAAAGAGGCTGAGAAAGGGAGGCTGTCCATGAGAAAAATGGCACATGGTGAGGTACATCTCTTTTCTTTTTTATCTGTTATTTATAGTCAAAACTACAAAATCTTACTGAGCACTCTGTGGTGGTCCTTGATTTATACTGGTACAACACAATGTATATATCTCCCAATTCAGAGAATGCAATTGAGGCCATACAAAATGAAACACTAGCTGCTTCAGTTTGATGCAAAGACATTATTGAAAGTTTATTATTTATTTCTTCAGCATTTAACCAGAAAGAAATTTAACAGCTACATTTGGAATCACAGAATTCTCATTTAACATATTGGCTTTCCCACCCCTTCCTTTTTTTTTTTTTTTTTTTCCCCCTTCTTCTTCCCCTCCAGGTGCTCAATACTTGCGTGTAGTGCTTACGTGGCTCTGGCTTTGGGGGATAACCTTATGGCATTGAATCACGCAGATAAACTTCTTCAGCAACCAAAGCTGTCAGGGTCTCTTAAGTAAGTCTGATGTGGTCATTTCTTCTTTCTCAGCCCTACTTTTTGCTGCAGAGTTCTGAGTTGAAGTTTCCAGTGTCTAGCTGTTTGCTCATTCTGTATCTGATGCAAAGAATTGCATGGCCTGATCCCATTCTCGTTGAAGCCCAGACTAAATGTTCATTTACACGCAGGAATGTGAGTCCCTTCCTTTGTGTACGACTCCATGTAACTCAGAATCTATCGCTGCTTTTGTTGCTGTGTGTTATATCTCCAGCTATGGGTCCCATGGACAGGACTGTCAGGTCTCTGTCCTGGTTCATCTTGGGGTTGCACGTGCTTGTGTTGGCACAGCACAAAGGGCAGGAATGAGCAGCTGGGGGTAGACAATATTAGCTCAAGCCAGCGTGCTTGCCTGTGAAACTACAACCTTGGAGGGGAAGGTTTGCTCAGTAGGGTACCCAATCTTGAGTGTGCAGGACTGTCACTTTACCTGTTACTGTTGCTTTAAAGGTTCCATTCCTCAGTTTCTCTTTTTCGGTTCTCATTTGGCACTGTAGGTTTTTTTGGTTTTGTTTTGGTTTTGTTTTTTTGAAGGGATATTGAAAACTTGTTCTGTTTCTACCCACCAGTTCTCATACATCTCTGCAAATTCAGAAAAGGCAGCTTTAGCCCCATCCTTCTGACCTTGTTTGTGCACTTAATTCCTGTGCCATACTGAGGATAAAATATAGCAGAGGGTTTTATGGTAGTACTGTTTTTCAAAACTGGTAATGTACTTGCAGAAAACAAACTAACTTGTGCTTTATATACTGGCAGCATACTCTAAAATAGTCCATGACAAAATATTTGACCCCCGTGCTTCAGACTATTGCAGAAGCTCATCTTTTTGCTTGTGTAAGCAAGATTTTAGAGAAGTTTGCAAGGTAACACATAATTTTGTGAAGGCAGTGTTACTATCAAGAAATGCTAGATGACAGTTTTTTGCAAAGATAGGGTGCTGTATAGCTTGGTCCCAGGAGACTAGGCTTTTGTGCAGATTGGGAATGTTGAACTGTTCCTGGTTTTGTAAGTGAAATAAATTGCATATAGAAAGTTATGTTTGCCGTATGAGACCTGAACTGCAGAATTTATTTTAGATGATTAACTGATACTTACCTGATGTTTTGCAATTCATTACAACCAGTCAGTTTGAAGTGTATACAGCTGTATAGAACAAGCCTGAACTTTTTTTGCTCAGCTTTTGTTTCAGATGAAATATTTGCAAACTAACTAGGCTGTTGATCAACAGGATTCCTTCTGTTCCAAAGCTGAAAGGAACAGCTTCTGATTAGCTGAGCTGAACAATAAGTGTCAAACATGAGACTTCCTTAATTCTTCTGCAAAACGTGCAGTTGGAAAGATACTTGTACCCCATGGACAGTCCTGTATAGTTGCTGTCCTTAGAAATGCAGCTGTCTTACAGAATTAGTTTGATTTTTGACTGTAAAGTCATTTAACACCTCAAATTATAGTTTTATCCATGTTCTGGAGTGTTTTTGTAGGGATTCCTTTTTTAATTCTCTGAGATAAAGCTGTACTGTTGTGCTGGAATGGCAATTCCTATGCAAGAATGAGTTGTCATTACTCAGGTGCAAATTTTTTTCACAACTGCCTAAAAGCAGTAAATGGCAGAACAGGGTGTTTTGACCATACCTTATAAGCAAGCTAACTTCCATGTGAGTTTTTCAAGTAGTAGTTTTCATAGGCTGGCATTAAAAACTGTGCTCAGTTTGTCTTACTTAACAAATTGGGGGGGGGGGGGTTATGCTGACATTTGTTCCTAAACCTTTGCTGTTGTAGGTTTCTTGGGCATTTGTATGCAGCAGAAGCTCTCATCTCTCTAGACAGAATATCTGATGCCATCACTCACTTGAACCCCGAGAACGTCACTGATGTTTCCCTTGGGATCTCTTCAAATGAGCAGGATCAAGGTTAATTAATCCATACTTCATTAGAACTGGTTATGCTTTCAACCGCCTTCCTGCTGTAACTTTCTATATACAAATATAATGATGATTAAGACATCTTTGTTTTAAGACCATAGGTTGTTTGGGGGGTTTTTGTTTGGTTTTGCTGTTGTTGTGCTTTTTGTTTTCCTGGCTTTAGTTCCTACTTTCTTCTCTTGCATGTTTGTCATTCCTTTGAAGTGGCTAATTCTGTACATAAATAGAGCTCTACATTGTAGCATTCTGGCTTGTTTGAAGGTAACTTTTGAAAGCTGCTCTTGTTAAATGTGCAACTATAGTTAAGTCTGGGCTTCATCCCTTCACTTCCAGCTTTCCGGTCTCTAAACCGGGCTTTGGAGTACCAGTGAAATCTACTTATTGCATTTAGTGAGATATAGTAGTGGAGAGAACTTAGTTAATCTGTATCTTAATTTTCTTGCAGTGCTTTCAGTTGGGAGTGTGTATTCTGTAACAGAAAAATACTTCAGAGCTTATCTGTTTAGTTAAGTTTACAGCGTCTGATGTCAGTGGCATGTCTGCATTTTAAACTTCACTGTACTCATCTGCAAATCTAAAAGTAAAACATTAAAGATGAAGTCTTAAATGATGTAAACTGTTGAGCAAACTGATATGTTTTCCTTCTTTAATGTCAGACTGTGAAGAAAGAAGCAAATTTGTATCTTTGTATTATTTTTGTAATAAGCTTTCAGCTCACAGAACATGATGGTTTTTGTGGGGGTTTTCTTTGCAGGGTCTGACAAAGGAGAGAATGAGGCAATGGAATCTTGTAAGTACCAGCCACTGTATTCAGCAGAGTACAGGAACTTACTTGGCCAGTTCGGAATAAAAGTGTATGGAAAAAATGTATTTTTTTTTTTTTAATTGCAGCTGGCAAACAGACCCCACAGTGTTACCCCAGTTCAGTCACATCTGCACGAACAATGATGTTATTTAACCTTGGAAGTGCTTACTGTTTGAGGAGTGAATATGACAAAGCTCGGAAGTGTCTTCATCAGGTATGAAAAACAAATCTGAAGACAGCTTTAGGGACAAATGTGCTTCCTTCAAAGTGCTATTTAGATGACAGCAAATCCTGGTGATTTCACAGCCCAAGTTTATTTGCAGACTTTGTTGAGATGGCAGCTCTCTCCTATCTGGATGAACCAATCGCTTAAGGCAGTTAGTTGTCTTGCTCATTTTTTCTCCCAAGTCTTCTTAGGATTGGGCAGGTGTCTGTGTTTGGGCACTGCAGATCTGGGTGTAAAGCCCAAAGGAGTGTAAGGCTATCAGTGGATGTAAAGTATACTAGGTCTCTGCAGCTACAATAAATTCACTGACTTTGTAGCTGAAAAATATTTGTATATGGAAAGCTAATGAATGATCCTTGCTAATTTTGTATTCTGAACTTTGGAGCAGTGGTACCTGTCATCACACCAGGAAACATAGTGGATTGGCCCAAGAATGACAGGTTCATATTAACATAAGCATACAGCAGATACTGTTGCTAATTAGTGTGAGTCTTGCAATGCAGATAATCTTTCAGTCTCTCATTGCATGCATAAACCTGATGGACTGTATTAATTTGAAGAAAAAAAATCTTTGTTTATAAATTATTTTTGTCAGCTAAGATGGTGGTAACAATCTTGTCAAGGGGCACTTGCTTTGAGCTGGATGTTTCTCTTAAGCACTTTTTCTCCCTGCTCTCTTTTTGAATAAGGCTGCTTCGCTGATCCACCCCAAAGAGATTCCTCCAGAGGCTATTCTGCTGGCTGTGTATCTTGAATTACAGAATGGTAAGTTTTGAAATGTTCCGTCGAGCTCGATTTGAGGAGGAGGGTGGTAGTCATCATTCCTAGTCTTTATAGACTTGTGCCAGTGTTTTGACAGTATTTTGCATGACACTCTTTAGGCCTTGTCTCCATTTTACACTGCTATTGATCTATGTATCCGCACCTTCATTTCCATAGTTTATTGCCATCCTGTTCGTACACGCTCCAGACTTCCTAAACTGTAATCGGAGCTGAAATTTTCTATACTTTGTGCAGAAATCAGCAGTCTTGGATAAGCTCAGTAAAACCCTTGATGAGGTTTATATTATAAAGAGGGTTTGAAAAACTTTTTATTAAAAGATAACTGCAATCCAAGTTTCCCAGAGACGCCACACCAAGGCCTGTGTACCAAGTACTGCAACAAAGCTTGTAATATTGACAGCTGTCTCTTCCACAGTCCTGTTTGAAGGTTCACTGTGTTTGCAAGGCAAAAGAAACCCTTTACAGTGGGGAAACTGGAAAGATTGCACTTGAATTCTGCAGTATGAGCAAACTGGTGCAGCTGCACCATTGAAGCTGTTGTGGTTGCAGACCTGCGCCCCTTGGGGCTTAATATCGTTGCGTTGTGATATGTTCAGTGTGCGTGTTCGCCTTCAGTTGTCTTGCACTGCAGGCAGGCAGAGGACCTGAGCATTTCTGTTCAGAATTTAGACTTCTCCAAAGCTTTTCTTCTAAAAACATTTCTAAGTTGGTGTTTTGGAAACCTTTTTTGCTGCAACAAAGTACAGAGCAGAAGAGAGTAGAAAGTGGGATTTACTTCTCTCACCTCCTTCTAAGTATATAATCAAAAGGAGCCAAAGACAATTTTTGTTCTATAAATGGCAACAAAATAGTGCATCTCTTCTGAAACTAAAACTGCTAAAGAGGAAAAAAAAGTATTTGATAAGAGGGAGAAATGTTCTCTTCAGAACTTAGCAGGTTTTCTCCTGCAATTTTATAGGTTTAATTTTTAACAAAGAATAATCCTTTTCATTTACTTGATGGGCTGTGCATACAGTTGAAAATCAGATTTATTGTTTTAAAAACATCTTACATATACACTCTTGTAAGTACATATACACTCATATACACATTTGTATTGCTGTCTGTAACGTCACACCGTGAGGGCATTTCGTGTGAGATCTACAGTATCACTATGCAGATGGCAGAGAGAAAAGGTGCCTTTAAGGTGCTCTGGCATCTTCAAGCACTAAGGTTAAAGCTTGATGTCTACAGTTAAGAATATGTAGAATCAAGCAATACTGTTGTTTCAAATTTATCTAATACTTTTCATGTCCACGTCAGCACTTCACTGACTGCTACTGTACATGCCATGGGCCAGGGCTGGCTTGTCAGCTCTGTCCTAAGAACGAAGATTTGTAAGTCATGCAACAGTACTTTTTTTAATCAAAACTTGTCTTGTAGGTAACACACAACTGGCACTGCAGATCATCAAGAGAAACCAGCTTCTCCCTTCTGTGAAAACACTCTCTGACATGCGGAAGAAGCCTGTGTTTCAGCCAGTCCACTCAATCCAGCCCATTCAGATGCCAGCTTTCACCACTGTTCAAAGGAAATGAGGTCGTGCTTCAACCTGCTGCTGCCCTGCCCATGAAGCCTTGGGATTTTGTACATTTTTTTAACCTAGGACACCTGCATACCCAGTTGCTGGAGTGTGTTCATTTATGTAAATTTTTAATAAAACATGTAAACAAACGCATGCTTGGAAGCATTTGTAAAGGTTATTTCATAAAGAAAAAGAGGTTGGCATCTGTTTTGAAGGTGAGTGGCTGTTCACTTACTGACAAGTGGTTAACCAAGTGTGTGATTCTGCTCTTGTGGGAGGGAAATGACTGAAGGAGAGTCTCATTTACCTGAACTAAAGGCCTGCTGAAATAGCAGTTGAGCTGTTGTTGGCTGCTGTATTTTGACACATGAGTATTTCTCAAAGAAGCCCAACTTTACCGTGTCGATGTAGCTACAATCCACTACCTTGCAGCAGCTGGGAGCTTGATCCTCGCCCGTAGCTGAAGCTGCCCCTTCAGGCATGAGGATGGGAGGGTGTGTATTTGTGGGCATGTGCAGGTAAAAGGCTTTTTGTGCAAGGAAAGGCATGGTTTTTTCCTGCAGGTCATAGCCAAAGGTGGAAGAGGTTTGTGCCCCTTCTGCCCCCC
>VZZY01020622.1:1407-12630 GCA_013400335.1 Eurystomus gularis
GTTGCCAGAAAAAGTGAAGAAATGGTGCCGAAGAAACTGCACCGAAAGCTGCACTGCCAGAAAAGACAAAGCCGACGCCACCGTCGGAGGGAGAGAGAGAAACTCCAAGCTGCAAGAGAAAGAGAGAGAGAGAAACTCCGATCGCACCGAAAAGCTACAAGCTGCTGACGTCACTGGAAACAGTCCAGGTCTGCCGGTCGGGCATCGTCACCGTTCCACGGAGACCATCACCAAACGCCGAAAGGACACATGCATGCACACACACGCACCATCCACACATACAGGTCGTATTTTGACATAATTAAGTCCTTATTTGCCCTTATCTCTTGGTGGGTGGGACGGGGAGTGAGCGGGTGGGTGTGGCACTCTTTCATATTGTAACGTTTTTATAGAGTAGAAACAGCTTTATTAGGATATATTTAGTAATAAACTTATTAAATACTCATTTGATTTCAATATTCGCCTGCGAGCTTGGTGGGGAAATATCCCAATTTACCCTCAACCCTTCTCTCTTTGGGAGGTGGTCGGACCTCTGCGCGCCCGACCGCGACAGGTATAAAGACATTTTCAGAGGTATCCAGACATAATGAAGAGATGTTGCCCTAAAAATACTGAAGCAAAAGGTCAATTGGCTTCAAATAAGATTTTGTCATCTAAAACATCTCTGAAAGCCTGTGTCTGTGTCCCAAATGAAAAGTACAGCGTACCTGTGACACAAAATGCACTTACTCAGGTGTCAGGAATACAACAATCATTTGTTTGCTCTGACAGCTAAAATGCTAATGCTGTGTCCTCTTTTCACCAGTCTAGTCTCTTTATCACAGAGTTATATCCTGTGAGAATCCTGACTACGTGCACAAAACAATGACAAAGAGCCAACTGTCTCTGAATCTGGTAACACCCAGATCACAGCCCACGTTTCGGTTGATGACCCTTTAGCTGAAAAGGCTGAGTGGTACCAAGGAAAAGCCCAAACCCCCAATGTTGTATTTTTACAAAGAATGCAATAGTTTTACTCTGCTGTTCATGACTAATGAATCACAAGGACTCAGAGAACCACTAGCTAATTTGCAATAATATTTGTGAATCAGAAGAGGGGCAGTCTTGTGGTTAATGCTGGACTGACATTCAGGATGTCTGGGTCCAGTTCCTAGTCTAGCATTGATTTTCCTTTGTAAGCATTGGCAGGCTGCTTAATCTCTCATCCTCAGTTTCTTGCCTCTAAATTTTTTCCTTTCTTTGACTTTTTGACTGTCTGAGCTGTTTTAGTTCAGAAGTATTTCTGTTGTTTCTGACATCCAGGAAAATACAGAATAGCATGTATGATGTAACAAATTGTTCTTTGAGCTGCAGATATCTCTAAAACAGCCCCCAGGCTGAATGTGTTCACTTCAGCCAGCTAATAAACGTATATTTGAAGAAACCAGCCAGGACAAATGTATGGTTAGAAAACACAGACTACATTCAAAAGCAATTTTTTATAATGAATTCAGTTAAATGCCTGCTGCTGCTATTACTGTTGAAAGCATTAACAGCACAGAAATCTTTACTGCCATTTCATGCAAACCCATTTTAAGTGATGGTACAGGTTTCTTTTGATATTTGTATCACCTACACTATAGCAGAAAAAAACAAGTATTTGCTTGTGTTTTTTTTCTGATGGCCAAAAGTGAAACAGGAATTTGATATTTGATATTTTAAAATATTCTTTACAAATTGCAACATTCAAATGCTTATCAGTGGTGTCTCCCAGGGCTGATACCTCAAACTTTCAACATAGAAAATAGTTTTAAAATTGAGCCTACTGCTGATTAGGTTGCTTTCTAGCCTGAAGTTCTCAGAGGTTGATTGAAATGTCAAGAAGAGACAAAACCAAATGTGGATATAATTATCTCTATCTTACTGCTTGATTTCACAAGAAATCTCTTGGCACCAAGAAGTCTAGATAGAAAGAAATAAAATCACATATAAGCAGGTAACATTTTATTCACTTGGTTCTTTGGACCCTAGACTGGAAACATGGATTCCAGGGTATTAGAACTAAAAAAAACCCATTATTTTCTTCTACCAACAGAGTTCTACATTCATTTAGACTTGTCAAACACGGTCTCAAAACAGTAAAACACAAATATAAATACACAAAGGGGATTTAATTAATAAATAACATCAGACTCATGTGTGTGCCTGGAATCAAAGAGAAGGTGGATATCTACAGAAGTAGGTACAAAGATGAGAGAAAAAGACTGACAAAAAAAAGCATCTGCTTTCCTGTCAGAAATGCAATAACCAGGGTAAAATCCACGATACAGGGCAAATGAGTTTTCACGCTAAGCGAGACAGTATCCACTAAGTCCAGTAAGGCAGTCAGGTGAACTCACTTTTTCCCCCCTCGTTGAAAACAGTCTTTATGCAAGTCAGGCGTCTTTCATTCTTAACTGGGTGAAACCTTAGGCTGGAGTTAGTGGGACAGTGCCTGTTCTGGAAAACAGCATGAGCTGGAAAGGTCTTGAATAGTACAAAAGGGTAGCAGGACAAGAGAACCGAGTGGAGCTTTGCCCTCTATGGAAGATAATAATGACTGAGTGGAAAATAGCTGCATATGCGTCAGCTCTGCCTGCAACACTGCAAACAACACTGTGCTCTGCACTTGTCCTAACACTCATCATTGTGCCCAGCAAGTTGCAGCTGTTCATTATATTCAATTCTGAATGCAGCATTGCTACCAAATTCAGAAGTCTGCTTTTCACCTAGCTCTGCCTGTGTAGCTATATACCACAAATCCTGAGGAACAAAGGAGCAAGCCCCTAAGGAAGTCTTTCAAAATTAGTGCTAGAGGGTGATGGATTCAATGAGTTCCTTAAGTCTTGCTGTGGCTTGGTAGGAAGGCTTATGGAGCCTTTGGCCAAGCATGAAGAACTCTGAAAATTGCAGGGCCTCTGCAATTTTCCAAAATTTACCAAAATGTGTGAGGTCCTAACAGTTGGCCACTCTTCTACATCTTACAAGCTGATGAGGACTTTTTACCCTGGAGTGGGTGAATTTTCCTTGAAAGTACCATTCTCCACCTCATTTAGTTATATTCAGAAATGAAGCAGATTCTTAGAGCAAAGAACCAGTGTGAAGGAAAACTAAGGTTGTATAACCGTCCTGCAGCCCCCACCTCTGGGCTTGCAGCAAACTGGTACAGCTCAATTTCTAAGGCTCTAAAAAACACCAGCTGAATCTCCCACCTCAAAACATGGGAAAACAAGGACTGATGGGCTCATCTGAGAGCTCGGCCTCCCTGCTGCCATATGGTGAGTCTAATGACTTACCAAAACAGCACATTGAAGAAAGGGAAAACAGTAAAAATAAACAGAATAATGTACTGTAAGGACAGTGTTGCTTAAGTACTAGATTAATTAATTAGCCCACAACACAATCATTTCAAGCCCTCTTAGTTGTTGGTGAAGCAGCTGCTAGTGCTGCTTTAGAGACACCTGCTTGCAGTTTCTGCTGGCCTCTGCCTGAGTCTGTCACAGCTGGGTAGCAAGGCCGGACCCCAGCTCCAGCAGACCATGCAGCACATCCAAGCCCCTTCTACCAGTCACTCTTAGCCCATTAACCACCCCTACAGATTACTGCAGCTGGCCACCCACATTCACTTTGACAGCCACTTCCACTCTTCAGTAACACCTTTTAAGAAGGACATACACAGCTCAGAGATGCATATATGCTCCTTTCTGTCCAAAGAAAGGCTTTTTAAGACAACACATCTAATTCATCTTTTAGACTGAATTTTCACTGCCCAAGAGTACCAACTATTGCCTCACATGAGGGTGTTCCTACTCTTCCTATGCACATTTAGGTACCACTGGTTTGCCCAGCTTATCACATAATTAAAAGCTATAATACCCCTCCCCTTTATTGAAAACTTTTTTTTTAAAAAAAAAAACAACTTACCTATTCGCATGATAAAACCTAATGTTCCAACTGAATAGGCTGAAGCCTACCAATTAGTCCCTTTCAGTTTCTTCCCCAAGTTGGTGAGATGGGACACTGCCTCTCCTCAGGAAATAGGTCACCATCCCCCTTCAAACTTCAGCTATTCAGCTCACAAATGAAAGCCTACTTCAGTAGTGAAAAGCTGGACATTGATTGTATTACTTACAATGTGTATAAAACAAAAGTAAACTCCTTACTATTAATCTCTATCATGGAAGATAATTACAGTGGTTACATTACATGACACTCACTTGCTGGGAAACAGGCAGAGTACATGCAGTGCTCTCACAAAGCTCTTACACAGCTTCTGTGCTTCTACCAGCTTTCAGAAAGTCACCAAGGCTGGCTTCAAGCACGAGACCTTACACCTGACATTTCTAGGCTGACCATTTTTGTTCCTCACTTGATTTTAAGATCAATTCCTGAGATATTAGAATGTCACAGAAGATACACTGATAGTAGAGGGCCAAGATGAGGAATAGCCCCACTCAGCTGATGACCAGCCATCAGAAATTAGCCTCTGTCAAAGCAGCATTGTTTCGACTCAGACTCTGGCAGTCTGGTCAAGGGCCAGCCCTTATCCTGCCTTGAATATAAACATGCATGAGGCTTCTTTTACCACGTTTTGGGAAGCATCAACAGCTCTTGGCAAGCAAGAGGAAAGAGACGACTGAGAAGCTGCTGGCATGCTCCTTGAGCTGATGTCATCCTCCAATCCAACTAGGCTGCTGGGTGCACACACTTAGTCACACATACACACAGCTACCAATCACCAAACTTGTTATGGCTAAAAAATAAAATTAGTTATTTTTGGCTGAAGAGTTCCCCCTCCATCTCAGACTTGCTATGTTTCTTTCTGGCTCCAGTTGGCAAGGCAGCTGCTCCCTCTGGAGCACCTGGCAGTCAAAGACCAGGATAAATCTGTCAGGGAGCAGCAAGATCAGGACTGCTCCTTAAAGGGAGGTGAGCCAGGAGCTAAGGGGGAGCCTTGTCAGCCAGGTCTTAGTCCCACAGTGCCAGAGAGAGGTGAGCAGGACAGATGCAGAAGTGATGACCATGTCCAACCAAAAGTTCAGATCAAAATGCAGTATAATGGTGATGAGATAGGTTCGAAGCCAAGCCAGGAAGTCAAACAGTAGGCCAGGAATAGGATCAGGTCCAGCAATCATCAAGCAGGTCTGTAGAGGCAGAAATCAAGCCAGGAAGCCAATCCATAGGTTGAGGCTTCATAGCCATGGCTGTGGCTACACAGAAGACCAGCACTCCTCCAGTATAGCTCAAGCAAAGAGAGAGTGACCAGGGCTGAGTTTAAATAGAGCTCCTGGGCACATGGGTGTGGGCCCCAGGTGAGGTGTCAGGGTCATTAAGGGCCATTAATGAGCTCAGGGCTCTGACAAAACCAGAGACTCCATGTAGTCTGGGCTCATTTTGTTCTTACATTACTGCTTTCCAGGTGTTGATCCCTTACCTACGAGGTAACTGACCTCTCTCCTTCAACATGATCCACCCTTTTTCTACTAATAATACTTCCCTCCCTTACCTCCCTGGGGTTATTTTTCTTCTCCAAATCCAGTTGTACATATCCCATTGGCTTCCTCTCTACATTAGACTTGCAAATGCTCACGAATAAGTTGCTGGTTTGTGTAACTGAGACAGGTTTCTTGCTAGTGTAGGATTGAAGGAGATACACCAGAGTTTATGTCATGCTGCTATTATATATTTTGTTATATTACATTTTTGTGTGTGTGTCCTGTGGAGGATGTATCAGCTAATAAACTGAGGAATGCAATCAGGCTGAAAAATCCAGGTTTCTCTGGAAATGCCAGAATCAGGGTTGATTGTGTGATTTTATTTGTTTCCCTTATGCTTATGCATCTACATGCTAGCCCTTGATTACTGGATCACATTCTGTTTTTTTTCATGAGTTATCTGCATTGTTTAATACCCAGCTCTGACTGAATGAACTGTTACCTGCTCATAATCTTTTGAACACTACTCTCACACTATTCAAATGCTGTCCTGAGGTGAGAATTATTATTTTTTCCATGGGCATTTCAATGGTTCTCATCTCTGAAATTTCACGAACTATAATCAATGCACATTCAAAACACCTCCTCCAGCTAAGGGGAGATTATCAGCCCCATTTTACAGATGCAAAATTGAGCTAGTAGGAGATAAAGTTCAAAAGTAGGTACTATATTTGAGTATCTTAAGTGAGATACCTTAGACCGTGTTTTTTTCTATCTGTGTAGCACAACTTAGCATTTTATATAATCATAGAGAAGTTTCCACTGACTTCAGCTGCCACCATAACTGCCTGGCACTTGGATTAGTAAAAGATAAGGGCTGTTAGGTCACAGAGTCTGACTTCCTGTATTTTACAGACCTATATATATACATTTCATTCAGTTATCCCTGTAATTAGTCTAATAATTCAGGATTATTCAAAGTATAAAGCAAGTAGTCTAGGAAGGCATCTAGTCTCGATTTGAAGACCTCAGGAGATAAAGAGCTGATGATTTGCTTGGGTTTGATTTTTGAGGGGTGATTAATTACTCTCACTGTTAAAGCTTTATGCCAAATTCCTCATCTGAATCTGCCTAGCTTCAGCTCACAGGCATAGATTCTTACTATACTTTTCTCCACTGGATAAAGATTCTTTTTACAGCTGGTATTTCCTTCTCAGGAACATATTTGTAACCTATATTCAAGTCACATGTCAAAAAGTTTGGTAGGCAACTCACTGAGAGACATGTTCTCCATCTCTTAAATAATTTCAGTTGCTCTTTTCACACCAATTTTTATGTCTGTCTTCCTTTTTTATAAGTAAACACTAATCCAAGATGTAATTCTCAGGAGTTAATTGCAGCAGAATTGAAAAATTTTCAAGTCAGTTTCCCATGTTTCAAACTGAGGCCAAAAATTGAGGGACACAACATTAATTCCTACAGTGAAGTGTGATTTAAAGGATTTTCTCGGAATTTCATTTGGACTTTTTGGCACAGTTTGAGACAGAAACCAATTCACCAAGATGCCTTTCAGCCACCTTAATCATCAAAGTGTCCTTTCTTTTTCTGCTACTCCATGACTCATAATTTATGCATTTTCCAACTTTTGGAAGAGAAACCTCCTCCTTCAGTCCAGATTTAGCCTCAGAGCTACCTGGTGGACCTTTCTGAAGGGAACCTATGGAAAAAATCCCTCACAGTCATTTATTTAAATACTGATTCATAATGCTTATGTACAAGGAAGGAAAGTGAAGCTTGTGTTTCCTAAAGTTTGAGTG
Source organism: Eurystomus gularis (assembly GCA_013400335.1). Taxonomy (NCBI): domain Eukaryota; kingdom Metazoa; phylum Chordata; class Aves; order Coraciiformes; family Coraciidae; genus Eurystomus; species Eurystomus gularis. The sequence continues at coordinate 8,678 of VZZY01020622.1, forward strand.
CTTAACTTTTTGACCTTAATACAGTTCTTTGCACATGATATATGGGCATGGCAATTCCTAGGCTTACCACAAAGCAAATTGGAAAAAACCAAATCCCTCTGGCAGCTGTATTTTGGCACATGCATGACTCACCAAGGTTGGCACTTTGACCCGCGCTTCATGAAGAGCGGATATGTGTTCGCATTCATCACCTGTGTCCATACAGACATTTTTGCAAATATTTTCTATTAGCAGAGAATTGGTAGCACTCAGGACATTTAAAATCAGCTCTGGACTCTGAAGGAAAAAGGACACAGTGAAGACAGGCTTTCCTTCCCTGTTTCCCCCAGCTGATCTGTATCTTCATGCTGAGTCTGTCCTATCTTAGCTCCTTAGGCAAATCCCATTCTCCTCGTGTCACTGGTTTTATTATCTGTCTTATTCTTCCCTAAACCTCTTGCCCACCAAGTCCCAGTGTTTGCCACCAGTGCCACTGGCTTTTTGTGACCTGTCCGGTGCCTTTATCCCTGGCTCTCTGCCCATGCTCTCTTTTCTCCCTGTCAGTACTCTGCCTTCCTGTTTATTTAATCTCCCAGACTCCCACCCAAGACATCTGATTCATTCACAGTGTACCCCTTTATTTCAGAATCTCTCTCCAGCCCATCCCAGTTATCTGTTTGCACCTTGATCACTGTGAAACATCTGCCTCCCATAAGATACTTGTCCACACCCTGCTGTTCCTTGGTCCATAGCTCCTTGCCCAGCCACTCCTTGCCTTCCTTATTGATGCATATCAGATCACATTTGTGCTATCTCTCCGCACAGATTTTTTTGTCCCATTGGTCCCCATATATTCTGGTCTTGGCTCCTGTCTTTATCCTTACCAAGCCAGATCTTTAGTTATAGTTTCTCTCTTCCATAGCAGTCTTCAATCCTAGTGTCATCACTTGACTTTCCATTGTTCCCTGTCCAAATCCAGTCCTTCTTCCCAGGGCTGGTTCCTGTTTTTTCTGTGTTTGAACCATGGCTTTTACATGCTGCACTCTAGCTCTGACACTGGCCCAGCACAGGGAGTGTGGTACTCATGCGGAAAGGGACTGATATACAAAAACGCCACCATGCAGTACCACGACCCAGCTTTTAATGACCATTAACAGGTATCTGTCTGCATGACAACTCTTGCCATGTTGTAAATGTAAGGTAATTTATTTGCCTTTTATTGAAGGTTATTATATGTCAGTTCACACAAAGTAATTTGCTTCCCTATATCTGTTTGCTCCTGTCTCCACACCCACAGACTCTCTTGTTTCAGTTCCATACCTATAGCACGAGAGACTTACAATTGCAGGGAAGATCTCGGCAAGCCTCTGCATTTCAGCAACCTCCGCAACTTTGACAGGCTTGCTGTAGATCTTTGGCAAGACTGTGCTTAGCAGGTGCTAACTGCAAATACTAGAACTTTGAAACTTGACCAAATTCAGCCAAATTTTCATAAGGATGAAGATATTCGAGGACTGCTACACTTTGTTAGTTTTTCTTCATAGCTGGAGTTGTCAGTTTCTCAAAGAAACAGTCACAAGTATTCTTCCCTACAGGCAAACCAACAACTTCCCCTTTGCTTATGCATGTCTGTGTATGTGTCTAAGGGTATTTAGCCTTCTGATTTACCTGAAGTTCTCCATATATTCTTCTTAAGGAAGGCACTTAAGAGTAATATTCCAGCTTGAATGGTCACCAGAAGGCAAATTTTTCAAAAAGTAAGCCAGTATCTTATAATAATGTCTAGGCAACCTGAATATCACCACACCTCTGACAATGCTGCAGTGTTACAGACAACTGTGATTGGCCACTGAGACCTGATGGCATGTCTGCATGGAACCTGCTGATAGAAGACATTGTTAAACATAGGCACCCTTCAAAGTATATGTATTTACATAGTGCAGTCAGCTGGAAACAAAGAACAAATTGTAATTGCAACCATTCAATCTCCAACAGAAAAACTTGTGATCTAAATAATAATAATAATAATAACAATAATAATAATATGCCTGATCACAAAACATATATGCAAGCCCAAGATTGTTTTCAAGCATGCACTTGAGACAGACTAACATGTATTAGCCTAGCATAAATCTGGGGCGAGTGATAGGAAACACATGTTTCTTGGTACTTGAGGTTGCATAATGGTATAAAAAAGAGTCCTGACATTCTATAGGTCTCTGAACAATTCTGCTATTGATGTGTTGTGAGTCACTGCAAACAGACTGTTTCTGAATCACTTCCTGCTCAAGGGGTTCCTCGACTTCTTCCAGAGATTGTATGCTGGGGAGGAATTCAGTGGGCTAAAGCCCTCGAGACCCATTCTAAATCCTTTCCCTTTCCCTTCCTTTCTGTGCAGCTGAATGACTCAGAGAGGGGATGACACCTTGAACCGATGTCACTTTTCCCTTGTGGGGATGGGAGAACCCTATGGGGAGTCCAGAAGGAAATTTAATTTTATGTTTTATTTTAAGGAGGTCCGTTTTGTTTCACTTTGATTTATTTTTCACTGTTGGCATTTTTAGGTTTATAGGGTTTTGGAGGGGAAGAGGTTTGAAAGCTAGAAGCTATGCTGTGATAAAATAAAGGATGTTTCAGCTATTTTCAATACAATTGCAATGCTTTGTCTCTCTGCCCCAAAAATTATTAAGGCCCAGACTACAGAACTGGTCATTAGATACGTAAGTACCTCTGAGGCCTAATAACTTTACAATTATTAATGCTTGTAACGAGCTGCATTGAGATTCCTGGAACATTCATAGGCTTCTTTTAAATCTGTGCTGTTGATTTGTTGGTATTCTGATAACACAAGACGCTGCAACCCTAGCAGAAGATAGAAGGTAAACCATTACAAAATTAGAAGTCTTGTGTGATTTGCAATGTCCAAATAGTACTCCTCTGCATAAAAATAATGTCAATAGATTGGTTTAATGTATTTTCATGAGGAAAAATATCTGCATTTAAGGGAAATGAAATCTTCTCCTACTATTTAAAATGCTCCTGCTTTCATTTGACATTTCCACTGGAAAATGTCTTGATGACATTTTTGCACAAAAAAGATAAGCCATTGTGAATTGCAGAAACCTTGCATTTCAAGTACTTTTCGGTTTGTTTTTCCCAAGTTATACTGAACTAATGTGTGATCTTTTGGCAAATCAGTATTGTGATGAAAGTACAATCAGTTTATGAGTTATTGCAAAATTATTTTGACTTCAAGAGGTGCTTATCCTGAATAACAGCTAATGCAGTGCTTTCTCGCTAAGCAGCCATAAACACTGTTCCTGAATGAGATGCGCCTGTTGTCCAGAAATCATTTAAAGTGATCATATCTGAAGGAGATGTGCTCCACTGAGGCCTGATCTTCTGCTGTCCATCAATGCATAACATGAGCCTGTGATCAAGGCATTTGCTGCTGCCACTTGTTTTCAGAAGGCCTCTTAAAAGTATGACTCTCCATATGCATCTTTGCCAGGAGAAACATAGTCTAGAATGCCAGGTACATGTATGCAGCATAGTAACTAATACTGTTTCTGAGGTTCCCTATAGAGTTTCATGGACCTTCCCATTCCTCCTTCTACAACGTGGTCACCCACTTAGTAGATGAGGGAAAGTCTGTGGATGTTGTCTGTCTGGACTTTAGTAAAGCCTTTGACACTATTTCCCACACCATTCTCCTGGAAAAACTGTCTGCTCGTGGCTTGATGGACATACACTTTTCTGGGTATAAAAACTGGCTGGACAGCCAGGCCCAAAGAGTGGCAGTGAATGGAGTTAATTCAAGTTGTTGGCTGGTCACAAGTGGTGTTCCCCAGGGCGCAGTACTAGGGCCAGTCCTGCTTAACATCTTTATCAATGATCTGGATGAGGGGATAAGTGCACCCTTAGTAAGTTTGAAGGGGACACAAAGCTGGTTGGAAGTGTTGATCTGCTTGAGG
>VZZY01020623.1:0-42026 GCA_013400335.1 Eurystomus gularis
CTATTCAATATATTCATCAACCATCTGGATGAGGGAACAGGTTGCACTGTCGGCAAGTTTGCTGATGACACAGAACTGGGAGGAGTGGCTGACACACCAGAAGGCTGTGCTGCCATTCAGTGGGACCTAGACAGGCTGGAGAGGTGAGCAGGGAGAAATTTAATGAAATACAACAAGGCCAAGTGTNGCCAAGTGTTGTCACACTTTTTGCATCTGGGGAAGAACAACACCAAGTACCTGTACAGGTTGGGGACTGACCTGTTGAAAAGCAGCATACAGGAAAGGGACCTGGGGGTCCTGGTGGACAGCAGGATGACCATGAGCCAGCAATGCACCCTTGTGGCCAAGAAGGCCAATGGCATCCTGGGCTGTATTTGAAGAGGTGTGGTTAGTAGGTCCAGAGAGGTCTCCTCCCCCTCTACTCTGCCCTGGTGAGGCCACATCTGGCATACTGTGTCCAGTTCTGGGTCTCTAAGTTGAAGAAGGACAGGGAACTGCTTGAAAGAGTCCAGTGCAGAGCCACAAAGATGATTAAGGGAGTGGAACATCTCCCTTATGCGGAAAGGCTGAGGGAGCTGTGTCTCTTTAGCTTGGAGGAGAAGAGACTGAGGGGTGACCTCATTAATGTTTATAAATATATAAAGGGTGAGTGTCAGGAGGATGGAGCCAGGCTCTTCTCTGTAATGTGCAATGATGGGACAAGGGGTAATGGGTGCAAGCTGGAGCATAGGAGGTTCCACAAAAACATAAAAACTTTTTCACTGTGAGAGTGGCAGAGCACTGGAACAAGCTGCCCAGAGAGGTTGTGGAGTCTCCTTCTCTGGCGACATTCAAGACTCACCTGGATACATTCCTGTGTGACCTGGTCTAGGTGATCCTGCTCTGTCAGGGGAGTTGGACTTGATGGTCTTTTGAGGTCCCTTCCAACCCCTAATATTCTGTGATTCTGTGATCTCTTATTAAAAAAAAAAACCAAAAACCAAGAAGCGGTGCTTTTTTGGTTTGGGTTTGGTTTTTGGGTTTTTTTTGTAGTTAGTTTTTAAGTGATGCAGAAATAATGTTGTAGTTGTCAGAGGGGGCTGAACAAGTGATGACCAGCCCATTATTGTACCACACTGAGCATTTCCACACTCTTCATGGGAAGAGGAATCTAGACTGAGGCATCTATTGAGCACTCTTGCTGAACTCTGGACAACCTGGTGGCTTTCTACAACGAAGTGACTGCATCAGTAGACAAAGGAAGAGCTATGGATGTCACCTATCTGGACTTCTCCAAGGCCTTTGACACGGTCCTCCACAACATCCTTCTCTCAAAGTTGGAGAAATACAGGTTCAACGAGTGGACTGTTCATTGGATACGAAATTGGCTGGATGGTCACATCCAGAGAGTAGAGGTCAATAGCTCTATGTCCAAATAGAAAAAGGTGACAAGTGGTGTCCCCCAGGGGTCTGTACCGGGACCAGTGTTGTTTAGTGTCTTCATTAATGATATTGACAGCGGCATTGAGTGCACCCTCAGCAAGTTTGCTGATGACACCAAGCTGGGTGGTGCAGTTGATATGCCAAAGAGATAAGATGCCATCCATGTGGGCCCAAGTGAACCTCATGAGGTTCAACAAGGCCAAGTGCAGTGTCCTGCACCTGGGCTGAGGCAACCAGCATTATCAATATAGGCTGGGAGAGGACATGCTAGAGAGCAGCCCTGTGGAAAGATGCTTGGGGGTACTAGTGGGTGAAAATCTGGACATGAGCCACCAATGCGCAATGGCAGCCCAGAAGGCCAATCACATCCATTAAATGTAGAAAGAAGGAGGATGTATTAATATAGCTCATAATAGTAATACTCTCTTATCAATTATATATTTTTAAATGAAGAGTATAACATCAATGTAACCTCTATTAAAATAGCCTGTGCAAATTGGTGATCAGTAATGGAAACATTATACCACGCTCCGTAAAACGCAAGAGCAGAGAAAACCCTTTTTAATTTGAAATGGAGATTAACCTGAAGGATACTGCTGAAGCGAAAGATGCTCTATGCCAATGGGATTTCTTCATAGCATTAATGCACAAGTTTAGAGGTTTCTTCAAATTTTTCTATATCCCACTACAAATTTGACGATTTCATAATTTCCTACAAAAATGGCTATACTGGACTTCTAGCATGGTTTTAATTGTCGAGATTTGGTTTCCCCACAATCATTTGCATTTTAACTAAACTTTAAAGTCACTGTAGCATGGAAAAATGGTGGTATAAGTTTGAAGGATGTCTGACTGACCACTGAAACATCTTTGAACAGTACTTGAGGAAGGCAGCAAAGGGAGTTAAGAATAGAACTGAAATTCCCTGAATTCCTCTCATTTCCACTTTCTCGGGTCAGTCGCTTTCAATGCATGTTTTCTCCAAGTGCTTGCATGACTTCAGATTTAGGTACAGGATTTAGGGCTCCGGTAGCTGGGTTATGGCAACCTCAGCTGTACCACTGACCTCTCCAAGACTGACTGTCTTTCCACTCACTGGAAAGAAATTAAAGGGGGCACAGAAAAAAAAAAAAAATAGAAAAGAAATCTTTCTTATTAACGAAGTGAAAATTTAAAATTTAAAGCTAATTCTGACAATATTGTTTGTCTAATATGTGGTCATAAGACACAACTGATTCATCAGATATTCTATGACTGATCATGTAGTCTCCCAAGTAGCCATTGTAGGAGGTGTTTGTGGGTTCTTATTAGGTTGAGATTTTTCTTTTTAGTCTGTTTTTAGAATAAAGTAAATTTTACAGAAAAATAATGTAAAGTAGTGTCTATCTTGTTTCTGCTTTTATGCAGTTCTTGCAAGAAGTTCTAGTCAAATAACGGCTAAGTTACTTGCCAGGACTCCAGACAAACAAACAATTTTCTGTGGTTTGGGCTAGTATGAAAAGCAGAACTCCCTGTGTCTGCATTTAGATGTGTGCCTGCATGGGTGTTCATGTGATGCACTCGGATCCAGGCAGCTATTTGTGGTTCAAGCTCACAGGTTTATGAAACGCAACAGTTTGTTCTTACTCCACTCTCTGCAATGTGACAAAAGGCAGCAGGGCTCCTCTTGAAATACCAGCCCTCCCAAGTGATGTACTTGGGCAGTGCTGGAGTATGTTTGTACAGATTTAGCAAGTATGTGAGGCAGCAGCATAGAAGCGAAGAGCCCTACAGAGAATTAAAGTGTTGTACAGGGAGGAGATGGAGTGACCTTACCTCACAGTTCACCTGTATGCCACGCTGAACACAAAGTTGTCTTTTCAGACTTCCTAGAAAACCTGTTTGGAGCTTGCCAGAGAGGAGGAACTTGTTTTGTGGTTGATACTTTGCCCCTTGAGATGACTGGCTGAATTCTTCCCTACTTACAGGACAGTGTCTTTTGTCTACTCATACCGAGTCCTGCAGCCTAAGGATGTAGAAAGGGTATGAGACAAGATCATGTAAAACATTCACTGCATGAATTTAAAGCTTTAAATCCAATAATGATCCTCTCTCTATGATACATGGTATCTAAACAATGTTAAATCAGTGTGCACACAGGCTATGAAAAGTAGCTATAAAATATTGCCCGCTGGGCTTTGGTTTTTTGTATGTATTCCATTTGAGGCAAGTGGGTACATTAAGAGAACCACAGAAAGTTATACACAGTAGATAGGATAAGTTAGGTTCTGGAATCATTAACAGTAAAGACATTTTAAAGTGTTAGCTTCCAACTTAAGGAAAAGTTTAGTAAATTGCATGTAAAATATCCCTGTGTTTATTCTAGAGTGAAGTGTTGCCTCACTTGACTTTAAAAAATGCACTTCTTGAAACAGAAAGCTAAGCTGAACTGGTTTTGTTTATCCTATCTCTAAAAGTATATTGCATTTCTTCCTTCCTTCCTTTCTTCCCTTCTTTCTTTCTTTCTTTCCTTCTTTCTTTCTTTCTTTCTTTCTTTCTTTCTTTCTTTCTTTCTTTCTTTCCTTCTTTCTTTCTTTCTTTCTTTCTTTCTTTCTTTCTTTCTTTCTTTCTTTCTTTTTCTTTCTTTCTTTCTTTCTTTCCTTCCTTCCTTCCTTCCTTCTTTCTTTCTTTCTTTCTTTCTTTCCTTCCTTCCTTCCTTCTTTCTTTCTTTCTTTCTTTTTCTTTCTTTCTTTCTTTCTTTCTTTCTTTCTTTCTTTCTTTCTTTCTTTCTTTCTTTCTTTCTTTCTTTCTTTCTTTCTTTCTTTCTTTCTCTCTCTCTCTTTCTGTCTCTCTTTCTGTCTTTCTGCCTTTTTCTTTCTGTCTGTCTTTCTTTCTGTCTTTCTCTTTTCCTAGGAGAAAACAGAAGGAAAACCCTTGATTGCAGGTTAAATAGCATGTGTCCTCTAACTGTTGCATCAAATTTTTTCTTGTGTGCTTAATGCATTTACTTTAAATCTAAAGCCTGAAGGTTTAACTTTGGATGCCTTGAAATGAAAGTACACTTTGGTGATGAAGAAGGCATTTGCCTTCAGGTTGGGAAAATCTTAAACTAATGTCATCTCGGCATGATTAGAGCTCATGTGTACTACTGACCCAGGGGCATGCATCAACAGGCAAGAGTCTGCAAACACAATAAATTCATTCTCTTGCTTTGGAGAATGTGGTTATAGCAAGGTGAAAATCCCTCCAACTAGAATAATAAAGGTCATAATTAGTAAGAAACCAAAGGATAAAAATATTTGGGTACCTACAATATTCAGACTATGGATGTGTGCAATGACATAGAAATTATTTTTAATCAGTGCAAAATTCAAGGTCAGTCTTAGAAGTGAGGCTCAGTTTAAGGAAATTATCCCAGGCTTATAGGCTTGCAGAGTTTGCACTTCAATTAACCAGTGTAAGTCTGAAGAATCAGGGTGTTAAACTGCAGAATCATCTCTATGTGCCAACTATTCAACCCAGTTAGTTCAGCCTTGCCGCAGCTGGCACTGGGGCCAATGGGAGGTGTCAGCAGGTTCAGCAGGACCTATTATCTTCATAACATAGGCCACTCCTGCTTTCGTGAACTTGGCAACAAACAGGCATCATGGTCTGCAAGGCCTCAGGCTGCCTCCCTTGGCAGCGCTCTTGCCCATTGCTTACTTGAAGGGAGCTCCACACTTCTCAGCTCACCTCCTGCAAAGCTCCCTTTAAGCAGGAGCTGCAAGACTTGTCTCTAGCCAGTGTCTGATCTCTTTAAGCTCTTCTAAGGGCATGATGTGATACCAACTCCTGAAGTCATTATAGCAAACACTTCTAGGGCGTGTTTTGAGACTGAGAAGTTCTGTTCAGAAAGAGTGCAGTTCTCACTGTTGCCTCTAAGGAATGACTGCATGATTCCACGTAGAAATACACTAGCAGATCTGCATAATGCCTTTAAGATATGTATGTTCTTATGCCCAGTGATTAGGAATTGGCCTTTTAATTTTAGGTGCCTCTATAAATGACAACATAGTTTATAACATCTTTAAACACAATTTAAGGATATCTTACCAACAACTTTACAATTAAGAACATCACTCATTTGATCTGCTGTTTATAAACTCAGGAGCTGGCCTTTCTATTGGAAGGATTAATGCAATGCTGTACATTACTACTTTTCAACAGGTTGGAACAGACCAGCCTTCAAGTACAATTACGTAAAGCCAGTAAAGACAGCAGTCCAATGCTTATTATTGTAAAATAAATACTTCTACTATTTGTTCTTTGTGTGTGGAAAACTGACAGTGAAACTGTAACAGTGGCAGCCTCAGTAGTGAGGGAATGATGCTGACTTAGCAGAAAACTTCACAAGATGCAAAAATTAGAGGAATAATGCTGATCCTTTCTAATCCAGACTTAAAATTTCCAAAAACAAGTGAACTTTTGAGGCTTGAAACCCTTTAAAAACTATTGTACTATTGCCCTAGCAATATTGCCTTAGTGACAATATCTTTATATACTTCATGATTGAGAGCTAAAAGGGCTGCAGTAAAAGGTTTCACCATGCTTAGCCCTGGATAATCAATGTGAAAAAACTTCATAACCCCATGAATGTTGCTGAACATGAATTGGAGTTTGGTTCATTTGCAGCCTCCTTCCTCATCAGGCTCCTCTTCTGTTAAGTCCAAAAGCAGGGATATGGGCAAACATGGTGCAGAGGCATCTCAGCAGAAAATAATAGAATCATAGAATGGTTTGGGTTCAAAGGGACCTTCCAAGGTCATCTAGTCCACCTCCCTCTGTAGTCAGCAGAGACATCTCTAACTAAGATCAGGTTGCTCAGAGCCCCATCAAGCCTGGCCTTGAACCATCTCCAGGGATGGGGCCTTCATCACCTCTCTGGGCAACCTAAAGGCTGGTTGTTTCCAGCTACAGTTCCAAATACAGACTGTGTGCTTCGCCATGCGGTGTCGTGAGGATCTCCAGAGACCTCACCAAGCTCCACCCCAAAGCAGGAAAAATAAATACCAAATAGATGCTCTACAGATCTTTTGTCTGGGTTAAAGGTTGGGTAACCTGTTCACATCTGTACTTGTGCATTGCCTAGTTAGTGTTTACAAGGCTTAGGTGAGCTGAAGTTAATTAGAAGTAATTTAACATGAGCTCAAATTCAAGCCTAGCAATACATTTGAAATAATGAAAAGGGAATAAGTCTTGAATCTTCTGTGGGGAAAAGTATCACTGAAGGAGGAGGATCCTGAAGCTTGAGAGCTTTAAACTTCTCCATAGAAGAAATATCTTCACTGCAGCAAATAATGCTCTCTTCAGAGAAAAATCCAGCAATACCTGTGCAATCCCCCAGTAGCTGTTGGTAGACTTGGGGTGAATTTCCATGGAAAATACATTTCTATATTATACAATTTTGTCATTAAAATCTGTCTCATCTGTCTTTGTCTTGTTACACAGTTGGACCATGTGCTGAGCTGCTTTATCCCATGTGCTGCAGAAAGTGTTGGTTTTTACACCTTTAGATCAGCACTGTGTCTGTGAGAGCATCTGCCAAGATACAGAGCTGTTTAAATGTCAGCTGGCTCCTTATCTGGCTAGGTTTCAGCCATGCTTGCTTCCAGGGTATATTAATTTCTAAAGTCAGATTTTTGCCCTCTGTTTTGAGGTTCTATCCTTTGGAATTCCTGAACCCTTTCCAAAAATTTCTACCCCACCCCAGACAGACAGACCTATCTTTCAGACTCCTTTCTCCATAAGTGGTTGTAAAGCCCTGTTGCAAACCAGGATTGGATTTTGTTTCCTCTGCATTTTGCTGTGAGTCTACGCTGATGGTAGCCAGCTCCATACGGCTGCCATTTCCTAAGCTGTCTTACCAGTGCAGTCAGGCTCACTGTCACTGCAGGGATCTGGTTCTGCGGGTACACAAGACAGTCATTTTCCTGCAGGAGCAATGGATTGTCTAAGCTTATATTAAATATCTGTCTTTGGAAGATGCCAAACCTCTTTACTCTAGGAAACCATTTATAATAAACCAATTCACCTCATCAAAATCCTGGGTGTTTTGGTGCTCTTTTCTGATGACCTGTGACTGCAGCTTACTTACCAGTGGGGCTGTGTCCATTCTCTGCATGAAGAGTTGTCTTTGCTTCAACAGAACCAGCTGAAGGAAACCCTTGAGGAGGACTCTGTACAATTAACTTATATTAGACATGTAAAAATAAAAATATGCTTCTCTTTTGCATTCACTGGGAGTTTTCAATGAGCGACCTACATCAAAGATAGCTTTGACCTTTATTGGAGCAGGCCAAATGAGTGTTTTCTTCTGCTAGCAAGAACAACCTGATGTAGATCTTTCTCTTTCAGACATTTCTTATTTATATAACTTATGCAAGAGTCTTTACAGTGCCCTCTATTATTTTTTCCTTCAGTTAAGCATCATGGGGACCTCCCTCACCCAATAGTTCTTGGTCACATGTGATGTAGCAGTATCTTGTAGCACAGACCACTCCTGCTGAGAAGCCACATTTACTGGAAGCAGGACTACTGCAGGGCATAGAAATAATGACAACGATATGTAAAATCTAATAATAAATAAATCCCACAAATATGGACCTTTTCTATTACCTTTAACTAGTAAAAGTGCATCAGGTAGAACCTGAGGTATAAATCCTGTTGCTATATTGTAGTGTCCGTTGTATTTCTTCAGAGTGTTTATTTGGGCACTGGGAAGGTTAATGACACATCTATGTGTCTCTGAAAGGGTTAAGAACCATAAATGAGCTGAATAAATAGTGGAGTTGTGGAGAGAGGGGGGATTTTGGTGGCCTCTTCTTGGTTCTACTCAGCCCAATGTGCTTGGGCTTTCACTGATTATACTGCCAGCCTTTGACATAAGAAATGTTTCTTGCCACGGAGAAAATTATGCTCTGCCCCCATCTTAGCCAAATACAAAAAATTGCCAGCAGGTGGCATGCAAAGGGTGCTAAAGATGGCTTTTTGCTTGGCGGGGTTTTCCCTTAAAAGTAAAATAAAGCAGAAATCAGAGCTTAAAAGATGTTGAAGTGAGAAATGCCCTCTTTGCTGAAAGACTAGTGATTATCTGGATAAGAAAAACAGGCCTATCGCACTTCTCCCTCCAAAATAGCATTACAAAACGTTTTTGCATTTTGGGATCTCATGGCAGGGCTCTGGAGCCAGCATCTGTCTGTTTGGGAGGAGTCTGAGCTGCTCCATGCTGTCGGGGTGCGGGCCCTCAGCTTTTCAGTGCTGTGGGTATTGACAGCAGTGCTTGATTCCTGCATGATGGCTGGCAAGAATGACAGAAAATAAAAGGCACTTTGTTTTGTGGTGCCATTCCAAATTTTTCTGTGACAACTGGTCAACAAGCTGGCCTACTGCCATTGGGAAACTACACTTGGGTAAAAGAAATACTATTTTTTGTTTGTAGCCTTATTACAAATGTCTGGGTTTAAGAGGCTTCAGCTTCTCCCACATTAACGCTCTAGACAAATCTTGAACCACCTTTGTGGCAAGGCCTAACAAACGCTGTCACTTTGACCTAATCCACTTTTCTGCACAGCTGTGCTAAAGTCACCTTTAGTTTTATCACATTTTAATGCAAACAAGGCCGGAAGGGTGCTTGTTTGGATTGAAGAAGCTGTGACAATTCATCTGAATAGGAACTTCAGTAACTGGGAAGAAAAATGTGACAGGGAGCTTTATCACTGCATTGTACACAACAATCTGAAAATTATTGCTTCTTTAGGAGCCTATTCTCTTCTTGAGGCCTAGCACAATCTATGCTAAACAGCTAGACAGAACTTTGAATGGTTTGCCAGTCCTAAAGACAGATTTTAATTCTATTGTTTGTGGGTATCCCTGACTTTCCTAAGAGGATTCAAAGACAGGCTGCAGAACAAGGCAGCTGACACAAGACTTTGGCCAATCTTTAAAATTCAAATAGCAGAGAAGCCTTTCCTCAGCACTCTGAAACTGGTCAAACTCCAATGACGTTTGCTTTCAATTTTTTTTTTTATACTTAAGTAAATTCCAAGTGAAACCGGACAAGGGCTTAAATGTTGAAAAGCTTTATCACAGGCTTCGATAAAGCTATTGCAAACTGAATATTCAAAGCATTTGCAGAGCAGCGTTGAACAAATCCTTCTTGAGGCTACAGAGTAGAATGCAGGTAGTGGCAAATAAGAGATTTGATCTCTTAGGAGACAGTGAATGGGGGGACTATGGGATCGTGGCAGCTCGGAGCTGCTTGGCTGGCTGACTCTGCTGTCCCATGGCTGTGAGCTGAACTGGCAAAGCTGCACAGAGGGTGAGAAGCAGCACGTTCCTCTCCAGGAACTCACCTACCTGCCTCTCCTGATGGGAAATAATAAGTGAGATTCTTTTAGGAGCTGCGTATCTTCAGATTGTGGTGTGAAACATTTTATTTAGATAGTAAGATACTAATTTGGCACAAATATTAGCTATCTAATTGTACTTACCTAATACTAACTTCTCACAGAGGGAACACTGGGTATGCTTTATAACAGTGGGGACAAATATATATAGTTGAGATGTACCTCCTTCTTAATACAAGCATATGCAAATGGACAGGAGGTCAAGGACCAAAAGTCCATTGTCCCCATGACAGCTCAGCTCTTGCTGTGGAAAAAACTACTGAAATATAAGATTCATGCAGTCTTTTCTCTACTCCCTCCCACCTCCTAAGATTGCAAGCCATCGTGAATAGTGGCAGCACCAAAAACCAAAAACAATCTGGGGAATTATGCTGTTGAACAAAAACAGTGGCATCTGCCCAAGCTGTTTTTGATGACCGCATCTGATCGAAAATCAATTACTCTGATTCTGCCACTTCTCTTTAAAGAGAATCTGCAGATTATGCAGTGGCTGGCCAATATTTAACTCTGAAAAGGTGATTTTTAGTTTGTTTGTGGTTTGTGGGAAGTTTTTTGTTGTTGTTTTTGGTTGTTGTTTTTTTTAAGGGAATAGGCATTTTGATCTTTTAAAGTCTTTAATAACAGCAACACTTTACAGCAGCATGACTATCCTGGCTGTTTTCAGCAGCCCTGTACTTTCTGGGATGCACAAGAGAGTGTGCTGGTACTGAAGCCCGTGGAAGACAGCTCCTGTCCTCATTGAGAAGTTCAGTTTGAAATCCAGCAGCTTCTGTTCTAACTGAAGCCTGTGGGGTTTATCATGTGGCCTTGAGGAAACAGTGGAGTGTTGCTGGAGAAAGGAGCTGAGCCTACAGCTCCTGCTTAGGAGCTCAAGGTGTGGGGGGAGCCCAGACGACTGCTGGCTCCTCTGCCATGGACAGTTCCTCAATGGGCCCCAGCATGGCAGTATGATTCCTGACCCTAGTGAAACCTCCTCCATGCATGATGGCAGAGTCTTTCCTACAACAAAGGGTGCCTGTGGAGGGGCCAGGATCTCTAAGGTGCCACCCTTGGGCTGGCTGACACCCTGGACAGAGCATATGTAATTGGTTTTATCAAGGAGCAATATTGCGACACAGCTTTGCATTAAAAGTGGGGCTTGGTCCTTTCAATTTGGCCCAGTTGAATAGCTAAGCCCACATGATAACCCTCTGCACTAGTACAGTTTAGGAGTTTACCTGCTGGACAGAAGCTGTGCAGAGTCCTTGTGGAGAAGTTATTGACCATGAGCCAGCAATGCGCCCTTGTAGCCAAAAGGGCTAATATCCTGGGGTGCATGCAGAAGAGTGTGGCCAGCAGATCAAGGAAGGTTCTCCTCCCTCTCTACTCTGCCCTGGTGAGACCACATCTGGACTATAGTGTCCTGTTCTGGGCTTCTCAGTTCAAGAGAGACAAGGAACTACTGGAGGGAGTCCAGTGGAGGCTGTGAAGATGCTGAGGGAACTGGAGCATCTCTGTGATGAGGAAAGGCTGAGAGCCCTGGGGCTGTTTAGCTGGAGAAACTGAAAGGGGATCTGATCAACACTGATCANAAGGGCTAATATCCTGGGGTGCATGCAGAAGAGTGTGGCCAGCAGATCAAGGAAGGTTCTCCTCCCTCTCTACTCTGCCCTGGTGAGACCACATCTGGACTATAGTGTCCTGTTCTGGGCTTCTCAGTTCAAGAGAGACAAGGAACTACTGGAGGGAGTCCAGTGGAGGCTGTGAAGATGCTGAGGGAACTGGAGCATCTCTGTGATGAGGAAAGGCTGAGAGCCCTGGGGCTGTTTAGCTGGAGAAACTGAAAGGGGATCTGATCAACACTGATCAATAGCTAAAGGGCAGGGATAGGGAGGATGGGGCTTGACTCTTGTCAGTGGTGCCTAGCAACAGGACAAGGGGCAATGGGCACAAACTGGAACCCAGGAGGTTCCATCTGAACAGGAGGAGAAACTTCTTTGCTGTGAGGGTGCCAGAGCCTGGCCCAGGCTGCCCAGAGAGGTTGTGGAGTCTCCTTTGGAGAGATTCCAAACCCGCCTGGACGTGATCCTGGACACCCTACTCTGGGTGGCCCTACTGGAGCCAGGGGTGTTGGATGAGATGATCTCCAGAGATCCCTTCCAGCCCCCACCCTCCTGTGATTCTGTGTAAGCATGTTTGCCAAAGGAACCTGCAGTCCTGCAGAAGTTGCTCTCTTTTCTTCAGGGAATTGCACACACTTCAGTCCTACCTAATATGTATGTTAAACTGCAAGACTGTTTTCAATATATTTGAAATGCAATTAGAATCATCTCTAGTTGTTATGATTTCTATGCCAAGACTCGTCTGCAGTGTTGCAAGTGCTGCTTCAGAAATACCTTCCAATTCTTTCCATTGGATCCTTTGCCTCTTCTCACTGCTTTCCTTAATATTTGGTCATCACTTTTCTGAAACAGCACATCCTTAACTTTTCGCCTCTTGCAAAAAAACCCCTTGCTTAAGCTGTCCACTAATTACTTGCAGGTCAGCTCATGCATTTATTTACTAAGCGGCAAACATGAAGGAGAAATTGAAGACTGGGAATGTACAAAATCTTATCTCTTTATCCAGGAATTTCAGGTTGTTCTCACCTTAGTGCTGCCTTCCATTTATAATCAGGCACTTTCCAGGGAAGGAAGAAAAAACCAAACCCTTTTCTTCCTCCTTCCATATCTGTCTGCCTCATGCTGACAGTAATTATACAGAGTGAGTTGGTAAATTCTTAAGCTGAGGTCTGCCCCCGTACTCAGTGAGACTCTAATGGATCTGGTTATACCCACAATAGCTCTACACTCCAACCACTGTCATGGACTCCAGTGCAAGATAGTTAACCACAAAGTGAGTTATATGTCCCAGGCTGAAAATGTAATGAAAATCAAGGTCAGTTACCCTGCTGTAGGAGACTAGGAGGAGCCTTCCGTGAGGGAGGCCATATTAGGCTTCCCACTCCCTTTGCAACTGCGGTTTTTAATATTCAGTAGAATTACGTATTTTAAAAGAAAGTTTGAATATGTTGAGTTATTATGAAGTAATGCATGGTCTTCAAGCTATTTTTTAATCCACCATTTTTAAAAAGCTTATTTGGAGCCCACTGTGGCTAGACTGCAGAAAAAGAAAGAAGAAAAATCTACTAATTCTTTACTAAATAGTATTCCAGCACCAGGGACATATTCCCAGGATTCTAGGGATATAGAGCCAAATCTCACAATTTATGAGCATCAGCTTCAAAGGACTGGATATTTAGGCATGGGCAGAGCTGCTATTCTAGAAGGTCTTTCTTTGATTTCCTTTAAGACCTGCAAGTTTTTGCCAAAAGCAGGAGGGTAAAAAAATCACATCCAATGGTATTTAAGATTTGAGGTAGATCAAATAAGATAAGTATCTACATGTGTTGTATAAACAGTAAAATTCCACTTAATTAGAGATCATGAACTTTTTATTTGTGTTTTGTTAGGGATTATATTTTAGATTTCATTGCATTAATATTCTCAAAGGGGAAAATATAACCAGTGTCTATATAGTTACATATCTAATATATATAAACTACTTTTAAAATTGCTAGTCCTGCCTGTAGGTCAGGTCATTATATTCATGAAGACAAGTGCTAGGATCTAAAACTCCCATTGGAATATCAGAAGCAATTACCTTGTTTGGGGTCAGGCAAAATTAACTTTTTGTTAGGCATCCAAAATATTCTCTTAGTCCTATGCTCCATGTAATTCCAAATTGGTGTCCCAGAAATGTATCTTCCAAGGGTGGAAGAAGACCATGATTAGTTCCTAGCAGAAAAAACTGTCAGCTGCTGCTGTTTTAACAAAGAAAAACATTAAAAGCAGAAAGATAGGTAACTTGAAGGACTGTAGCAACACTGGCTCTTGAAACATCTCTGCAGTGCTGCCATAAAACAATACTGTCATCATCCTACTGTCAGGATTGAGGGTGGTTGAGACCTTGCTAGCTTTCTGCGAAGCATGCGTGATGTCTTTGTAATGTCTGATTTGTGCTAGCTGTTGTATGAAACTCTGCAAAATATGCTTTTCTGAGATACTGGCAACTTTGTATTGTATCATATATGTCTGCACACTGTCACATGCCTAAGATGTGCTGTGATTATCTGACTAATCTTTCTTTGGAAGATAACCGCATTCAGTCAGCATCCTCTCGGATGCTGGTAAAGCCTCTCAGTTGCTGGACTTCTTATACAAGTCTGGCTGTCTATGACTCTTCAACTCTTGCTTCTAAAGTACATTGTAGTTATGGGTTTTCTTTCTTTTCATAGTCTTTATGCTCTCTCCCTTGTCATAGGTCTTTCCTCCATCAGATTAAAAAGAGGTATATCTTAACTTCATGGGCCATGGCTGGAGAGGAGAATGGAAGGAAATTTGTAATTTTTGGCCATCTCTCTCCAGAAGCTGCAGTTCTAAAGAAGTCCTCTCAAATGAACTGCAGAGGTTGGCCTGTTTGAGATCAGCCACCAATGCAAAAGGCTTCTTATCTGAAACATGTGATTTAAAGAAGTTGTTGCTTAAACAAGTCAGTAAAACCACATTGTGATACATAACTTGTGTTCTGTTTCTGATTGTTCCTGACTTTGTACATCATGCTTGGTGATGAGCTCTGCCATCAGCTATGCTTGTGCTGCTCTACTCTTCACGCCTGCTGCCCTCATACAAGTATAAATGGGTGCAAAACCTGGATCTCCTGTCCAAGCTTGCATAGCAATTTGGTTGCTAAGTACAAGCTAGAAATAAAATCCCACTTGCTTTCTTAATTTTGTGAGCTGCCTGGAGTGAAGTAAGAGGTTTTTCAGTAAAATGGGAGGCGAGATTTCTGTGCACTGGAATGCCTTGCTTCTCAAAATAATCATGAGTCTATAGCATCATTCTGTCTGCACATCTGGGGGTCCATTAAGCTTTTGAAGTTATTAGTGGAAGCTCCATTGCAGAGCAGCGTGGAGATGGAATACACGTGGATGGTGGCAGAAGTCCCAAATGAATAGACAGGGCGGTATGATGAATGAACGTCATCTGGGTCATTAGTCCATTGTATACAAACTTCAAGGACTGTAGTGAGCAGCACCCTATACCTGACAGAATATGTACAGCTAAAACCTCTCATCTCAGAGGTCTTGTATGCTTTTATGAACAAAATGAAGCAGCCTGAACTTAACAAAAAAGTGAGCTAAGGATATAATAGAATTGTAAATTAGGACAGGTTAAGAGGGAATGAAAGATTTTAGTTTGGATTGCAGAGCTCACTACTGTGCCCGTTACTTCCTTCCAAGCAGATGAAGAACACAAGCAATTTCTTGGCTCATGGTTATGTTTCTCTTACTGTTACGGAATTGCTCCACTCTGAATTTTATGCCATTGTCTTTTCATCTCTCACAGACTAATTCTGCTTTATCTCCAGCATGTACTTCCTTCTCTGCTATACTACCACAAAGAGCAAATTCTCCCTGCTGATTGCTTCCTTTCCTCTGTCCGAGGTAGGTCAGTTATATTCCTCCCTAAACTTTCCCAGCTGTCTGCTGAAACAGTCCTACCCTGCAGTCAGCCAGATCATGTACCCCACTCACAATCTACACAGTGGTTCTTGTTAATTTTCCCCCACCAACAAGATCCAACATTGCAGCCTTACTGTGCTGGCTTATCTGTGAAGCCCTTACTTTTTGCTGTCTGAAATTCCTTATCTATTTCATGTTCTCCTTATCTCCAAATGTTTCAGCTGATTCCATCTCTTCCTGCCCACTTTTGCCCTGTTCCTATTTTATATTTCCCCTGTTCCCTGTCTCCTTGTCACAGCAGGAGCATACACTGCTCTGTCATTGTAAAGCAATCTACCTTTGACTTCCTTTTGCTTTGAAGTGCTTCCATGCTACCATAGTTTTCTCCAGTGCTTCAAGTTCAAGTTGGTAGTTAACAAATGAAGTGATCAACAAAACTCATCTTCTTGACCCAGCATCACTGTTGCTTTCCATCCACAACCTGAAGCTCCTTTTCACCTGGCTGTGAAACACATCACATGCATAAGTGGCACAGCTCATCATCTTCTAGGACCCTCTTTCCAGCCCCTTCTACAGAGACATCTGTAATAAAATAAATTTGAATATAGTTATGCAGGTAGCCTAGCATTTACACTGTTAATCATAAATGTGGCATAAACATGTCTCCAGCTATTCAATGCAATCCTTCCATGCACCTAACTCTAAGACATTAAACCATCCTGAGTGGAAATGATGACCACATGTGTTCAGAAAAATGCAGCTGTTGATTGCATTAGAATACACATAAAAGCCTGTTGACTTATTCTATGGAGTTTTACAGTGTGAAATATTTTACAACATATCAGCAGATGGAAATAGATGCTTTAGTCCGCTTTCCCTTCAGCTCTAGTTCAGTTTGGGGCCACTGTGCTAGTTTGTCAGCTGTAGGATGTCCTACTGCGTGAAGCATTCTCTACACGTGCAATAGATTGCTCACTGGAGATAAGGAAATAAACACAGTAGCTGTTGGGATGTTCTTTGCTCATCTCTCATGTAACTGCAAAGTTCAGGGAAACAAGGGAGTATTTTGAGTAGAAATGAAATGGTAACTGTGCATATTGCCTTTATTCCATATGTGACTTTTACAGATCAATGTATGACATACTTTTTAGCACGGTTAAACCTTGCTACCATTAGTTTGATGTATCTAAACCATAGCTGAAGTGACCTATTATATGGTCAACTGACAGGGATAGCTTTTAAAACCCTGTGTTTAGTGGTTTAACAAGTGTTTTAGTAGATATACAGCAGTTCAATCTCAGAATGTCCTCATCTCTTCTTCAATTATCTGGGTTTTTAAAGTACAATTGTGATACATATGCTTCATTTAAAGTTTTCAAAGAATATAATAGCATACCTATGACTTTTCTGAAGAAAAATTGAAGTTTTTAAGGGTACCATAAAAATGAATTTGAAATTTCAGATAAATTCATATTGTCAATATTTACATCATTTAATTAAGTTGTTTTCTCTGTGTACTAAGAAATTTGAATGAATTTGCTCAAGATATCCTGTCTTAACAGGAGCCACCTCGTACCTGTCATGTCCATTACAATAAGCGATTAAATTTAGATATTTAATCATATAACATATATAAAATATAGAAAATAAATGGAAAATCAGTGTGATAAATTCTAGTAAGTGGAGCATGAAGAACTGGATAATCTTTGTCTCTTTTGACATTCTTGGGCTCAATTGCTATAGTTACACTGTCTGCGCCAAGAGGGCAAGTGGAACTTGTTGTATTAACCTGTTCTTACTTTGGTTTGTTCTTTTTACTGTTAACTTTTGAAAGCTCAGAGTAAAGTGGTATCTGGGGGAGGTGGTCTTACTCGGGAGTTTGTCAGAGGGCCTTTTGCCTCAGGACCTGTCTGTACACTTGTGTGGTAGTTGCATAGTGTAACCGGAGATTAATATTCTGGAACCCACAATTTATGATAGCTGCGATCGCACAAGTATCAGCTGACAATACTGTGTCACGTTTTATTTCAAAGAAGTAGCGGTAACAATGGCTTATAGTAATAACAGTAATGCTCCTTTCCCTGGGGGAAAGGCAGAGAATGCTATCTTGCCACATGATCTCATTTCTTTTAAGCTTTGCACTAACCGCTGACATATCACATAAATGCCTCCTTTATTACCTGCCAGTGATTGTCTTCTGTGTTGGGAATAGCCTCCGGAACCCACGTCCACATGCCAGCAAAGTGCTTCGCTTGCTCCATGTGAATTTGTCTCTGTCTGGCTCTCCGTGAGGCCCCTCTATACACCTGAGCATCCTGACTAACTCGGGTAGCCTAAATTACACTACCTATGAAAGGCCTTTGTTCAGATGCCTTGGTGGAGCTGGGACAGGGAGCTGGCACAAGCTGAGGCTATGTTTCTGTATTTGCCAAGTAAGTAATTTGCCATTTTAGTTAGGGGTTGGGTTTTTTACGTCGTGTCCAGCTAGTAATGTAGCCTGGCCACACATGTCTGCAAGGATTCTGGTTCTTACCTGTTCAGTTGCTTTTAAACAAAAGCAGCATTCAGTCACATCACTTCCCTTATCAGCTCACTAGCAGATAAAATAGTTATTTTTCCAATTGCCTTTCTCTTTCCAGTTTTAAATAGATCCGTATAGATACTTTTCAGTCATTTTAGTCCATGCACACTTGTTTCACATAAACCAGAACACACATTCTATTTTATACAACTCTTCAAACTCCCATTCAAACTCCCATTTCCATATGGACAAAGTACATTCTCTGTCTTTCATTATATTGTGCTTTAATTTGTTCTGTCCAGCTCCACTTGAGTTAAATCCAAGGGAGAATGTAAGCGCACAAGTCAGATTGACCACTTTTCTCAAGATGTGAATTGCAGTCTACTAAACACACACCTACTCGGGCTGGTATGTGACTGATGGAATTGGTAGATGGTACCTTTTACCTTCAATTTTTTTCCTTTGTTTTTCTGCAATGGACTATTTTGAAAAGGCTGGTAATTATTAGGTACTCTGAGTACAGCAAGAGACTAAGCTCTTCAATAAATTTGTGCTTCACAGATAAATATTTTGATGGATGGTAGTAAGTATAGCAACGGTAATAACTGTTAGGTGTTCCTACAAGTCATGCTCTTCAGCCAAGCCTGGACGCAGATTTGCCAGAGTCCCTGAGTACAGCTTTCCAGGGCCCTGGGAGATGAGTTAGTCGTTCACCACAGGGTCTCAATTTCAATCCCCTTGGGCCTCCAACCGGGTTTGCCATTGGCTTGTGTGTCACCCGTGCAGGACCATGCTGGTCCCTCTCGGTGGCTGAAGTGCTGGGGCTTGAGCTGTGGGCCCTGAGTTGGAGTTGACCTGTGGATGACTCACAACCTAGCAGAATGTTTTGTTTTTCCTATTGGCTTCATGTTCCAGAGGCAGAACCTGGCCCACCTGTGTCTCTGTGGCTCTGCCCTCACCCAGGTGCTTGTGGTTGGGGTGGTGGGTGAGGCCAGGATTGTATTAACCAGGAGCAGATAAACTGGAGGAGCTTCCTGTTGGGTGTGGCTTCTGCTGGGGCTGGTTGTATCTTGCTGAGCTCTCATGGTGGTGTCCTTCCATGTGAAGGGCCACTGAGGGAGCCATCTCTGTCTGTCATGTTCGGCAGGCGATGTTAACACCACAGTGGGCAGTGGAAGAGCTGGGTCCACAGGAACCTATGGCAGGATTGTTTGAAAGAAGATTTCTGAGGGGATGTTGTTGAGTTCAGTGTTGGCCAGTGTGATCAGGCAGCTGATGGCAGCATAAAATGATGACTGAACCAACACAACAGTGGTTCAGTGTAATGCCTTCCAGGCCCCAAGCACTAGAGCTGTCTCACAGGTATGTGATTCACACAGATTCTCACTGCTTTGCCAATAGAGGAGTGCAAACACTTCCAAATATCATGTTCTTTCTTTTTGCCACATGCACATATACTTGTTACTAATAGACCCTTCACAAGTGAAGTTACTGCTGTTAGCAGGGCTGGACCTCCACAGACTCTTCTCCAGGCTGTAAATTTGTGTGAGCTATTGGAGCTCCAGGTGGCAAACCATGCAACCTAAACAGTGAGGTAACACTAAGAGAATACATTATTCATGTTATTATTCAACATTTTGGGACAAAGCTTTCAAGGACCTTTTTCCTTCAACATTATTATCTGGTTTAACTATTTCCATATAATCTCTTCCTGCTGAAATTAGGACCAAAGATGCACTTGTACGCTACAGTTTCAACTGCATAAATATCTACTTCACTTCTGTTTCCACTGCTCAAGCTGTCTAAACAATGGCTGTGAATGATGGTAACAACTAACATGGAATAGCCCTGGGAAAGTACAATAATGCAAACCTAGAATGGGGATGAGGGAAATTGTCTTATTTTCTTTTCTTCAGAAACATGAGCTTACTTCCCAAATTTGTTTGCTTTAATTTGCTGATTTGCCAGGTGCACGGATCCAGTAGGCCAGGGGCACACTCAAGACATTTGCCTAGATGGTTTTCTTTCCTTTTACGTTGCTCTTCAGATCCTATTGCATAAATTAGCACATCATTTTCCCACACTTGGTTATATAGGGTTAGTAGGTAAACATGGTTTCATCCTCTTGTGTTGGATCAACAGCATACAGCGTTGGGTAGGAAGTAGGTCTCAAGAATGATGAGTATCATCAGAGGGTAACTGGGTTTTTCTGTTCTGTTGTGAGTGAAACTACCTCTGTTTCTTACTGTTTGCTCAACTGTGATGGTAGGAGCTCTTAAGTCTGCATTTTGTTCACTTGTTTGGTAGTTTCATAAACTTTTGAATAAAATGTTAGTATGCTCTTAGCAAATCTCAGTTTTGCACTGACCAACGACTAAGCTTTTCCTTTGGTTCAAGTCATGTGAAGAGTAAGTGCCACAAATGATCCCCACAATCCAGGGAATTGTTCTATCCTTCAGTTTGTGCAGAAACAGAGGTGACTATAAATCTTTAAGAACAGTACCTCCAAAACTAACATCAATAGGGCCAGCTGTAGCAAGGAAGTTTTGGGTTGGTGATTAAAGAGAGAAGCCAAAAGTCAGACCTTCTGACTGGAGCCCTAACCTGCAGTTTTATTTTTGCAAAAGAGACTGAAGCTTTCTTTGGTTTATCTAAAATTCTGTTAATTTGCACTCTGAAGTGCACGTAAAGGGTAGCTGGTTTTTATGCAGCTGCCTTGCCTTGTTTCAGTCCTTATTGGTACTTTGCATCTAGAAATACTGTTAACTGATCTAAGCACTGTCAGCGTAACCACTTAGCAGGATTGCACAGCAATCCTCCCTTAGCTGGGAAACACATTCCTTCTCTGAGCATTGCGAGTGCCTTTGGTTGGCTTGCAGTGGAGGATGAAGAGCTGGAAGATTAGAGTGTCTGTCCCTTCTGCTTTCAAAACAAATTTTCATTCAGTAGTGGCTAAAGCTGGTGGACAGATGGCTTCAAAAAGCCCTTTAACTAATAAGTGTTGCCAGCCCTACATCCTCTCTTGTGTTAAACATTTCATTCATTATGCAGTTTAAAGAAACGGTGAGAGCCAACTCTTTCTGCCAGTGTCACCCCTGCACGTAACTCCCACTTTATTCCAAAGAGCTGTCAAGAGGCATTTTTCTTCGAAAGGTTTAGCAATCTAAGTCTTGCTACAATCAGCCCCTGAAGAGGAAGGGCCTTGCATTCAGCCAGAGGACTCGTGACTGCTGAGATGGAATTTTAAGAAGAGAAGAAGTAAGAGGAAAGAAAATCTCAAAGGGTGTCAGGGAGCTATTTACCTCAAACAGCTTCTTTAGACGGAGTGTGTTGTACAGACTTTGTTTTACAGATCCAGCTCAGTGTGCACAAAGAGAGCCCCTCAAATGCTGTGTAGGTTACCAACAAGGGAAAAGAGAAATGAAAATAACACTGCAGCTTTTCCATTCTACAAGAGCTTCTGAAGGGCTTTGAGTAATTAGAAGCTGCAGAACAAAAGTGGCTATTTTTCATTCCAAGTCCCATTTTAATTCAGCTGAAAGTCACCTGTTGGTAGAAGAGAAGAGGAGAAACAACCAACTGTTGGTTTTGCTTCCGTTAAGTGTCAGAATTGCTTCCCTTAAAAATGCAAGGAATGAGAGCTCTTCTGGGGACCTCTGCACTCCTGGCCTGGGCAAACAGCTTGGCTGTGGGCTGTGCCCGAGCAGAACATGCTGTGCTCCAGCATGCTGCCTCATTTGAGAGTCACTGTGTTCACCAAGACGGTGTGCTGTCACTTAGGAAAGGAAAAATTATTGGGTTTACTCCAAGAAAGCATGAGAACAAAGTTTCCTCTCCTAAGTTCCTTCTCCCTTCCCATATGCATGCACCTGCAAGATCGGTATAGCTTGAACTTTCATCATAACATGATGGCCTCACTGCCTTTCTTTTAACCAGCATAAGAGGAACTGGGGAGGGAAGTAAAAAACATACTCTGAGTTCTGAAATTCTTCAATCAGTTTGGTATTAATTTTTCTGTTAAACAGAAAACATTTTTAGAGTAACTTTATCCATTCAGCAAAAATGAAAATTAAGACAGGAAGCGGAAATACATTTCTTGTTTCAAAGCACATCTCAAACTTCTTTAAATTCAAGGAATTTAAAGCATCCCAGTTTTCTGGCTGCCTAGTGTGAAGAGAAAGGATAGGAATTTTCCGTAATCATAATAAGATTTTCTTAAGTTGCAGGAATTTTTTTAAGTGTTTACAAATCTGAATCAGTTAACAACTGCCCACATGAAGAGCTCTGAAGTTTGGTATCACTAGTGCACAGATTGTGAATACAATCAAAAAGTAGTTCAGCAGATTAATTTTGACTCCAGTCAAGGCTTGCAATTAGCTTCAATGAAATTTTGACATGTGGGACACCAACTAAGGAATGAATGTACTTTCTGTGGGGACTTCTTTGCTTTGCCTGGTGTAAGCACTTCACTTCTGGTAATCAACATTTGGTCCTTGAGCACCAAATCCATGCTTCTGTAGGTCTCATGAAATGTAGAACTTAAATCTAGGGCTTCATGTATCACTTATTTTAGAGGAGATGTATATTCTGACAAAATAAATTTAGCCATCTCACATAATTGTTTTAATGGAAGTATCCAAAATATGACCAACACCTTGGGCCAAACATAATGACCCTGATTAGTGTTCGGATAGCCAAACTATCCAAACAACCTGGTCATCATGAAGAAATGAAATCCTGTCCAGAAGTGTTCTGATCAAGCAAACTGTGAATATCAATGACAACAGCAGGAGGTTAGAATACAGCAGCATGATTTGAAAAGGTCAGTCATTAAACAGGTATTCTCTGCCCAGTCCTCTAAGAAGGGAAACTACAGAATTTGTGGGAAGACTCTGGGGGTCAGAGATGCCAAGAGAGAATGTTCAGAGGGAAGCCAGAAAGGATGAAGAATGTGAGATACTCTGAGGGGACCCCAACATCTTGCACCACAATTTGGGGTGATCTTTCCAGCACCAAGAGACCAGGGAGAATTTGAGGTAACCCACAACCCTGTACCAGGACTGCTGGTACAGCTCCACTGACCTGCCAGACTCTTTTCCTGAACCACATTGCCTCTCCCATGGGAAAGGGAAGTAGCATAATTAATAAAATTGTCTACATGTGTGATTAGAGTGTTTTGGTATCCAAACCTGTTTAGTCTTCACACTTTAATTTGGTCTTAAACAGTGACAAGACAGAAGCGACAAACCAACAGAGTAATTCCATGAAGACTATGAGTAGCACCTTGAACATCTCTCTCATGCTATTGTGATTTGACAGAATTACTGATTACTGGTTAAAGACTTGAGCAAAACCAGTAAAGACCTGCTGTGGGGAAAAATTGAAAATATTTAAGGAATTTGAAAAAAAAGCTAGCAATCCATACAAGCTATGAAATTCAAGGAAGACTCCTCTGTTTTGTCACAAACTATAACGTTTTTTTCTCTCTGCTGGAACACAAAATTGTCAGAGTGATCTGTAAAGTCAGAATCAATCCATTCCTCCTGTTTCTGAGAATCTTCTTAACTGCAATCTGGCTTAAGTCTGGGTGTAAGATGTAATATGGGGAGAGGAGGTCCCTGTTATTGAAATGCATGTGGCCAGTGAGATCAAAAGACGTTTTTAATGATTTCACAAGTGACAGAGTGAATAGGGAGTGACGTGGCAAAGAAACCATTGGAAGGGGCAGTTCGAAAGGACCCAGTCATTCCCTGTTCCTGGATTAAATCACAACAAATGAAAGACAATGAAATCAAAGAAAAGACTGAAATGTTTATATGTTGGAAGATAATCTGTTCTGAGCCAAATCCCACATTTCAAAACACCCTGACAGAACCTGAATTTACTTTACTTCACAACAGCATTAGTCAAGGACTTTATCTGTGTTTCAAAGGACAGCCTCAGAATTTGTGCTGAAATGGCTCAGAAAGCTCACTTTCAGGACAGATGATAATTGTGACATGACTGTCTGTGCCAATCTGGTCTGCAAAAAGTGGGCTGGAAAATTCAAAGAGCTTCTTATGTTGCTTGAATATTTTGGCTGCTGTACTCAGAGTCACAAGCACAGAAGGAGAATTAAATTAAAGGTTTTTAGGCTTCAGTGTGAGGCTATATCAGACACATGGGTCTACATCATCCAGTGCACAGTCTAGCTTGCTGTTCATTAATTACAGAATGAGACTCTGGCACATCTGTATGACAGGACATATCAGAATTAAGCAGTCTAGTAAGAGTCTCTTGCCAGCAATTAAGTCATGTTTAGGTCAATACAAGAGTCTTGCAGAATGAAAGCCCTGACACCTGTTCTTGATGTGGTCATGGTTCTTCAGTGCTCATCAGGCACGACCTTAGCTATTATTGAGAATACCAATAGTTTTCCTATACAGTCTTAGATTAAAGGTGCATTTCACTGGCAGGGTGGGGGGTGGGCTGTTTGTTTTCGAGGAATGTCTTTCTACTGAAGAATTCTGCAACCTGAACAAGTGCTCAAATGCGAGTCAACTGATCATGGTTATGATGTACTTCACTCTTCCCACATAGATGTACAGATCTTCATTTTCCTTGCCTTACAGCAAAGTTTTCATTTACAAACTGAAACATCCACACTGCAAATCCTAATTGTAATGCTTTATAGCTTAGAGAATGAGACAACATGCTCTAAGTCATGAACTAACTGTTCCCCCCACCAAATGCAAATCTAAGTAGTATAATTATCATGAAAAGACATTTGACTATATGAATTCAGCTGTCTTGAATAATACATGCCTTGATGTGTCCTATTGTAATATAATTATTAATGCCATGTCTTTTGCAGGGATCTGAGGGTTTGGGATTTGTATTTCCATTGTCACATCATTAAATGTAGTAGAGCATCCTTTGATTGTGTTCCTTAGTTTTTCAAAGTTGTGTGTGATTTCAGTCTGCTTAGGCATGTTGAACTACCTATGCTTTACTAATCAGTTTAGAAAATGGACTACAGTTATTCCAAATAACCCACAGAAGAAAGGAATAAAAGTTTTCTTTCCTATGTTGATATGAATGCTTCTTTTGAAGGAAGAAAATAATCTCATTACGTTCAACTCTAACACGAGGAAGTGTTCAATGTAATACATTAACATACATTATAATAGTCACTCTTGAAAGCTGAGGAATAATTTAAAGTACAATACACTTGTAAATATTCAGTCATTCAGTAAACCTGTAGATCTTTGACTTTTTAAATGCTTTTTAATTGTGAAAGCAATAACTGGAGGAGGACATCAATCTGATATAAATACCTCAAAATACTATGCTACTAATAGGTACATTTCCTGTTGAGACTGCTATGGGAAGGAAATAGAGCTAGTCTAGAAAGAGTTCAAGGTGTTTCCGTGTTCAAGAAGGTAGAGAAGGGAAGCAATGTGCATGGGAGAAGGAGCTGTTGGGGTCTGCCAGGAGGTATGAATGCCAAGGCAAGGAGCCTGTAGCTCAAGGATTTCTTCAGGACTTCCTTAACTATATTGAGTTGGTGATAAATATTTCCAGGAAGTACAAAAAGGAGAAAAACCTTTTCCAGAAGAATCACTTTTTTAAGAGTGCACACGCTGCAGCGTAGGCGTAGTGCTGGGTGGCTTTAAATGTTGTTCTAGATATGTCAGGTGCTGGCATCACCATCATATGCTAGTGCCTTATTTTAGTAATAAGGAGAAGATGTATCATTTGGATAATCATAAATCTCACTGAAAGGATTAAAAGATATTGGGATGCTCAAACTTAATACGACATAGTGAAGTTGTAATATTTCTTTACTTGAGATGTATAGGACCAATTACAGGTGTTGTAGAAATTATCTTAATGAATTGTCTCATTTAAGCAAGCAGGAAATGCTAATACACGGAGTGACTCAATCCCCTTTCATCATTTCATACTGTACAAATCCAGTTCATAACCTTTGACAAGATGCAAGTCAGAAAACAGAACAGAATTTCAACGATCTTGTCCCTGGCCAACCAAAGACAAAACTTGGTGGCAAAGGCAAGCTGGTTAATGAGAAGCTTCTAATAATTAACATTCTTGAACAAACTATTGAGGAATTAGATGAATGAGCAGATCTGTAGCCAATTCAATAATAACTTTTTGTTTATGTAATAGGATCAGCTTTTAGAAGACAATTTTGGTACATAATTAACTCAGAAACGATGTATTGGAAACAAGGAGAAGATTGGCCTTACTGGATCAAATTTACCTGGTTCTCCATAATCAAAAAGTGAATGGGGAGATGGTACTAGTGAGAATAAAGGAAAAAGAGGAAGGGGAGAGGAACTGGTGCATGAAAGGTGGAGATACTGGGATGGAGAAAATAAAGGAATGGGTAAGAACCATAGATATAAATGAAATCTATTCACATGGATTGCTACCCTTTTTTTTTTCCTCTGTTTTTCAGAGGGAGAAGCTTCCTTTCAGCAGCTCATTTGCTTGTTAGACTGTTCTATGTGTCTTTAAACAGGGTAAATGATCTAGAACTTACCTAGAGAGGGAGTGAGAAGATGTCTGCACCTTCTTTCCCTTTGCTAGCAGCACACCAGAGTGAAAGGCAGCTCTAAATTATGTGCCATGCTGCCTGAGCTATAAAAGAACAACCTCGTTTAAAAACCTAAATTATTAAAGTTTGAGGGTTTAAAAGTGGGGGGGGGTTTAAACTTTTAAAAAAGTTTTTCCGTACTTTTCCGTATTAATCTTTGAGAAGTTGTGGAGATAAGAAGACTTGCCTGAAGACTGGAAAAGGGCTAATGTCACTCCTGTCCATAAGAAGGGTCCCAAGGAGGACCCAAGTGTCAATCCCTGGGAAGGTTATGGAGCAGATCCTCCTGGAGACCATCACAAGTAAACTGAAGCACATAATTGGGAAAAGCCAACATGGATTCGTCAGGAGCAAATCGTGCTTGACAAACCTAATTGCCTTTTATGACAAAGTAAACCGCTTGGTTGATGAAGAGCGAGTGTTGGATGTAGTCTATCTGGACTTCTCCAAGACTTTTGACATGGTCCCCCACAGCCTCCTCCTTGAAAAACTGACTCATTATGACCTAGAAAAATGGCCTGTGCGGTGGATGGGAACTGGCTGACAGGCCATACCCAGCGGGTGGTTGTAAATGGTTCATTCTCAAAATGGCAAACAGTCACAAGCTGGGTCTCCCAGGGATCAGTATTGGGCCCAATGCTGTCTAATATCTTCATAAGTGACTTGGATGCTGGAATTAAGAGCACCCTCATGAAATCTGCGGATGACAAAAATAAGTGGGGTGGTTGACAGTCCAGAGGGGAGAGCCACCCTCCAGGAAGATCTGGACAGGCTGGAGGAGTGGACTAGTAGAAACTTAATGGAGTTCAATGAGGAGAAGTGTAGGGTCTTGCACCTGGGAATGCAGTTCAAACCAGGATCCATCTGGATGGAGAGCAGCCCTGTGGAGAGGGACCTGGGGGTCTTGGTGGACAGCAGGCTCAACATGAGCAAGCAGTGCTGCACTGCAGTGGCAAAGAAGGCTGGCAGGATGCTGAGTTGCATTAAGAGAGGCATCACCAGCAGAGACAAAGTAATCGTTCTCCTGCTTTACTTGGCGCTGGTCAGACCACACCTCGAGTACTGTGTTCAGTTTTGGTCTCCGCTATACAAAAAAGATGCGGACAAGCTGGAGAGGTCCAGAGAAGGGCCACGAGGATGGTCAGGAGACTGGAAGTCCTGCTGTGTGAAGAAAAGCTGAGAAAAATGGGTATGTTTAGCCTTGAGAAGAGAAGGCTTAGGGGAGACCTTATTACAGTGTACCAGTACTTGAAGGGTGGCTACCAAGAGGAAGGAGACTCCCTTTTTACAAGGAGTCACATGGAAAATGCAAGGGGTAATGGCTGCAAGCTGCTCCTCGGGAAATTCTGATTGGAGTCTAGAAGACAGTTTTTTACAAGAACAATTAAACATTGGAATAATCTCCAAGGGGAAGTGGTGGATTCCCCTACATTAAAATTTCGAGACTTGTCTTGACAGGGTGCTGGCCTATCTCACTTAAACTACACTTAAGATTGGACTAGATGATCCTTGAGGTCCCTTCCAACCTGGCATTCCATGAATCTATGAATATTTGGCCTTCTGTCATTGCCTGTATCCTGTGTGCTTACACAGGTTGATGGTATCCTGAAACACTGTTGTAACCTGACAGCTGTATGTGCATTTGATGTAAACTTTATCCTACATACTGCAGGTCCTGCCGTGCTATATCTCAGAAAAACAATAACTTCCTGAAATCTAGACCCATCGATTCAATTCTGATGTGGAATGGTATTTCTGTGATTAAGATGATACCATTCTTAAGGTATAAGCTAAAGGATGTACAACAAACAGGGCTAAATTTGCTACAGCTGCACACCACCACTACTAGTAAGACAAAAATTTTGTGGTCTGCTGAAATCCTGTGTAGATTTTTAGATAGTTATAGGTAAAAGCAGCTATAGATATGATATAGCTATATGAAGTAAAATTTAAGAGTTGCTGAATATTTTGTTCTGGTATTGAATGTCCTCAGAAAAGTCTGTATAACTCTATTTTGACTTTTGCTTTTGGTTGAAATCAACCCTTTTTCAAAGGTGACTAAAAGCCCATGCAAGTATAAAGCTCTGGTCAGAAGTACACTTTGTGGGCGCTACAACTTTTGGTCTTGAGAGTACTATTTTTGGGCAAATATCCATAGAAAAAGTTGACTGAACTGTCAATGACAGCGAGAACTCACATGGATTAACCCCTTCGTCCAGTTTCACATCTATGGCTGAAGCAGAAGTCATATATACAGCGTATGGTGGCTGCCTTGCTCCGTTTAGCAAAGGAAAGTCATGATGCTGCTGCTGGGAAGGACAGGAGATGAAGAAATTACTATCTTTCTCATGAAAATAATGTATTGCAGATCTGCTTGGGATAATAAAAAGCAGGCATTTGGGTAATAGTACTGGTGTGTCCTAAGCTTTTACAGTGGAAAGTAATGCAAGTTTTTGTTTGGTCATCCACATATCCAGTATCCAGAAGAAAGCGTGGTATATTTGATTCTGCAGTTTCTTAAAATACACTGATGGGACATGGCTTTCTTTCTAGTAACCCAAACTCTGCACCTTTATTGCTTTCTTATTATTTGATTAGATTGATATAAAAAGATCAGGTTTTTTTTCTGTAAGAAATAAAATTATTTTCCTCAATGGAGGGAAATGGGTTGGCTTTAAGAGTGGAAGAGCTACTAACACATGGTCTCTGGTTACTGCTCCATGGTGTGGGTTCCTAAGGGTGTTACTGCAGCAAGCTACTGTGTTCTCCACTGATGCAGCCAGGAGTGTCTATGTCCATGCTCATGATGGACAGCAATGAGTTTTCAAGGGCTGTGGCAAAGTTTTTTTGGTGCCGTGCACTGAGTGTTGAAATGTGTGTGTATGTGTGTGAGAAAATTGTATTCTAACTACAAAAAGCAATGCAGCTCAACTCCTCCAAAATACAAGAGGAGATGGGTTTCATGGGTTTTCTTAGAGAGGTAGCTGTGTTCTGTGTTCTTGAAGACAAAAATCACACCCCTAGTCCCATTCTCTTGTTAGTCGTCTTTAATTATCCGACAGTACTACTGGATGTGGTGAGCCAGACCAGATTTTATGTGGTGATTCTGTCCACAAATCCTTTCAGAGGATTTGAAAGTGATAGTAGCAATAATAGTTACTAGAGTACATCTGATTTTGAAAACATTTTGCTAGAATACTTGTCCTAATGCAGTGTTAATGTCTTCTCTGCTGCTGGTGTTGCAGGGCATTTGTAATGCATGACCTGGCAAAAACAGAAGCTCAGTGCAGAAAACTGCCCACAAGAAAGGGCTTGTTGGCTAAATTTCCAATCAAGAAACTCCAAGGTGCCTTTGTAACGTAACCCTTTATTAATGATAGAAATTGAGTCAAAGGAAAGTATTGCAAGCCACCAAGGTTAACCAATCTGCCACTTAAATATAACTGTAGTTTCTGTTATCTGTAACTGAAGAAGGTCATGGGATCTATCGTTTGCAGTGGGAGTCTGCAGTGCCAACAAATTAGCATCAAAAGCTCTGGCTCGGCATACAGAGCAGGGTGATAACTACAGCCTCTGAAAACTTCTCAAGACAGCTGCGAATGGAGAGGAACAAACCTCCTCAAGCTTGTGATCTTACTGTCACTTCTTACAACAGCCCTGCTCTTGTTGCCAGGCTTAATGTGCTTGAGAAACTGTCAGCTGAGCCTTAGAAAGCAAATGGCAGTGATGGCAATGCCAAGGCGGCCAAGGGAACCTGGACCCAACATGAAGAGCTCATCTTGGTGGAGCAGCCCTACGGCTGCTCACAGGGCAGACCCTTGCAGAGGCAGACCCTTGCTTTAAGGATGAGAAAGACAACAACAGGATAAGCCCAGAAGTAAAAGGACTTCTGAGAGGGTAGAAAAGAAAACTAATTTACTTTGAGAGCAATGAATTTAAGTGCTTTTGCCCTTTCTTAGCAAGACTGGCTAAGAAGGAGAAAAAAAGGGAGAAAGCAAAGTCTCCTTCTTCTTCCCCTCCCCCTTGCAAAATCCTACATGCCCTTTTGGCAGAGATCCATCATTCACTTAATGTGTCCTGCTGAAATCAATTCATGTGTCAGGATTTGGAAAGCTAGAATAAAATTTGTTTGCTGATCCCATCCACAGATCACTCAAGAGGATTCATAAAGGTTAGCAAACCCACATTCAATTTACTCTGTAATGTAATGCATTAGAAAATGACAGATTCCAACAGGGAGGAGAAAAATTCTGATTATAGAAACCTGTTCGTCAAAGTCCACAAGCACCTTGAAGCACACGCAATTGCACGAAAGGGGATTTGTCTCCTTCAGCAATTGAAAAAAATGCCCTTTTTATAGTGAAAAAATATACACTACTGAGCAAGAAGGTTGGGGCTTGAAAAGCACTTCACCCATGGGCAGCTCAGTCTGGATGCATGGATCACAGCCCAGGGCCTGCAGTGGAGCTGGGGTGGGATGGAGAAGGTGAGATGGAGCACACATCAGCACCAAGTAGTGATTCCTTTGGCCACCGGGCCAGGCTGGTGCCCTGAGCCAAAGCCAGCTCTGCTGTCTGCAGGTTTTGGGAGTTACCTTGCCTCCAGATTTCTTCTGGGGCTTTTAGGGAGGGACTATGCCATTAGATAGCCCCAGCAGGGCAGGTGGGGTGTTGTCTCCTCCAGCTGCTTGTCTTCACAGACCTTAAGCAGCCTATGAAACAACTCCTGTTTTAGGATTTCCTGGTGTTTGTCTGCACTGACATGTTCAACTAACCCGGTGTAAAACTAAGAGGCAAAGATTCAGGCCAAGTGTCCATAACTGTCTGCTAACAAGAGCTTCTCAGGATACAGGCATGAGTTGACCTGACACAGCATGCTACTTTGTCTGCTGATGTGTAGAGAGGGTTCGCTTTATACTGTTGCAACAGAAACAAGTAGGACCTTGTTTTCTGAAATTATTCTTAATTAAAATGCAATTAAATGCATTAAATAGAAAGCAACTTTCTCTAATCTCACATTTGAATAAAAGGGATTGCTATAAATGTTAGTCAGCAGAGTGCTCAGGAATGTGCAACCTCAACTAACAACATCCTTCTTGCTTTCCTGGGTTCATGCAGTTACATCTTCATACAGAATATTAGTTCAGGAGAGTAGAATTATACTTATTCCAGCTGAAGATTGCACCAACTGCATTAACTGACTGACGAGCTATTTTATAGCCTTGCTGTACGTAGTTCCTCTGGTAAATAGCGTGGGGCATGATGTCACACTTGCTTAAAGCAATTTGTTGAGTTGTAAATATCACTGATCAATTCCCATGACTGAATCCTGTGACCTTGGGTGTAATCCATGACAGTGCTGACTTTAATGTATTTTCTAGCCTTAGCAGAAGTACTTTTAGCTGCCCTTTCCCATTAACTTCCCATCTCACTAATAAAGTACTAAGAGAATTATATTCACCACTTCTGCCAGTTTTAGCCGGAAACAATTCTGACTAAGGAATATTAAATGTTGCGCATTGACAAATCTGATCTGCTGGCCATTGCTTGGACCTTCAGCCACCTCCTCAGCCTTTTGCTACAACCAGACATACTCTGCAGCCCAGGGTTACTTGACCACAGTTTCAAACTTAAATTTAAGGGTCTCTATCTCTGTGAGAGATTCTGTTGTGAGACTTCAGCTTGAGTCTAGAGTCTCTTTCCTGCATCTCCTCCCTTCCATCAAACTTGCATGCAAGCACTTTTGAAAATCATTGGTACTTGTTTTCACTTGATCATCTCCTAAAGCAGGAAAAATACTTTACAGAGTGATTTTTTTTTTTAAGAGCAATTTTCAGGAGGATGGTTGAGGATGAGACAGAACAACTATCTGACAGGAAGGATATTTGCACTAAGAGGTTTTTTTTCTAACATCTGAATTCCAGTGATGCAGACCCACATCCTATTAACTGAGTTGCCTTCACACTATAGATCACAGGTCAAAAGTCTGTGCAGACACCTGGCCAGGTTTGTCTGACTGGAGGCTGCTGAGCTCTGACACTATTACGGTGCCACATACATGCACCCTGTGTCTGAAGTAAGGATGAGAGCTCAGGAGCAGAACATGACCTGCCAGCATCTCTCTTGTTGTCTTTCTGTAATGACATGAGAAATCTCTGCATATATGGTTCTTCTTCTAGACTTGTGATAGCAACATGGGCGTAGCCAGTAGCAGATGCAGCCTTGTGGGACTCTACATCTCTGTAGTCCCCATGGAGATTTCAGAATTCTCAGTTCTGGCTACAGCAAAAATTGTCATTGCTTCACAACATCTTGGTGAGGACTTGATGTGGCAAAATTATTTTATCTTTCCCTGTACTGCTGCACTACCTTCAGCATCTCCAGGCCTTCCAGCCATTTGATTTCATGTCTTGGCACTTCACATTTCAGCAGATTTAACATGATGGGCAAATCTGCAGCTCTGAGGCTTGCTGTGCTGAGTGACGTGGGTGTGTGAGTGGCAAGAAACTGCAAGCAAAGGCTAACAAAGTTTGTTCCCTAGATTCTGAACTTCAGATAAATAGTACATGCTGGCTGTAATTTAAATTCAATCAATATTCAGTTAAAAAATAAAGAGAAAGTTTTTTAGATCAGTGATGTAAGGGAATGTTGGTTCAAGGAAGTAATTACATATTATGTAGAAAAAGTCAATTTAAGTTCTCAATAATTTACTTAAGTGATTTGCTTGACTGATGTGTTGTCTTGACCCAATAGGGCAGAGTAACAGACACTAAGTTATGGCATAGTTCCAGCAAAAAAACAGCCGTTGTTACTGTCCGACATAAATCATTAGCTACTGTCTTGTTCCAGGTGTACACAGGTGCTATTTAAAAAAAGAAAAAAGTTATAAATTTTATGTTTGTAAACATAACTCTGTCAAAATTAATCCTGTTTCTGGCAGATGAAGATGTTATCCATACCTCTTGGTAAGGCAAGATACATTTTCAGGAAATAAAATTCCTAGTATATAATTAGTTTAAATTGGCAGTCCATAGGACAGGAGAGGTCTGTGCTGCCTTTAACTGGATAGCAGTGAAAGAACCTTCCCTCTTTGCCAGTACTTCATCTATGGATGGGGGACAGCTGTTGGTGGGGGCCAGTGGTGGCTGAGCGAGAGTGGTACCCACCAGAGCTGAGCCTTTTCACTCCAGCCCTGGGCCATCACCAGATACTAGTGGCTTTTTAAGGATGTTCTTTGGACTCTTCCCAGATTACATACTGTGCACATGGAAGATAGATATTTCAATTTGTAGCCATGACAGTGATGCTGGCAAGCACTGCTTTTCTCTCTGCTTACTGTACCTGTGACACACAGAGTCCTTTGAAAAATTATCTTTTGTGCTGTGCTCCTTTTTTAAAGTTGAGAGTGAACTTTAGCCTCTGAAAAAGTGAAACCCCAAGTGAATCTCTGGTGCACTGAGGAGGTGTGCTGAGCTGCTGAGCTGAGTCTTGAACTGCATTAAGTCTAAAAGAACAGCACCGACTCTCATAAGCTCCTTCCAGACATATGTGAGAACAACTGAAATCTGAATTTAATCTGTTGCTCCCTTACACTAGAATGTCCACTGGTATTCCTGGGTAAAGCTGTCAAGTATGATCCAACACATTAAAAAGTTTCAAGCTAACTATCAGTCACCCATTACACACATATTTCCCTGTTTTATGCTGATTTATACTGGCAGAGCTGGAGGTGTCTGCTCCTGTACCTTCCCTGGGCAACTGGGACAGGCAGTGCTCAGAGAAGTGGGCTTGGATGTGAACATCACATATGGATTCCAGATGCTATCAGTTTTGGAACACAGTTTTCCACTGGCACTTCTGAAGCCCTGATTACACTATGATCTAAACAAAAAAAGCCAAAAATGCCCAAAAAACCCCCAAACCAATTGCCAGTTGTACTCCCTTGAAAATTAACATTGTATTGGAATATAATTCCACTAGTGCTTATTCTGCATTAGTGCTAGTATTCATGATCTCCCTTTAATTCGCATGAACTGAAAATCAGCAGCTCTACAAAGAATCTCTGGAAGAAGGAGAAAGCTCAGGACCATGGACAAAAATCAGACATAATGGTAGCTGGACAGGATGGTGGTGAGCAGCAAAATTTAGATGCATTCTTCATTTAAAAATATGGTTTTGTAATCATAACGTGAAAATGCCTATCAAAACTAATCAAAGTGGGGCCATACACAACCCAGTAAGCCCCTTTGGGACAGATACTATAACAAGTGTATAGAATGGAGCAAAAATGGCTACTGACAATTTTCCACATATATTCCTCCACTAGTCAGTAGCTTAACATTTTTTGAGCTTGATTATGTATAAGATTAACATTTGGGACATATTTACTGTGACAGAAAAACAATACACCTATGATCTATTGTGGGCTGGTTTTAGATTTCGAACTTCAATGATAAATGC
Organism: Eurystomus gularis; assembly: GCA_013400335.1. Classification (NCBI taxonomy): domain Eukaryota; kingdom Metazoa; phylum Chordata; class Aves; order Coraciiformes; family Coraciidae; genus Eurystomus; species Eurystomus gularis. The sequence goes on from VZZY01020623.1 coordinate 34,967, forward strand.
AGTTGATAAAGTTGCAGTTAAATTAACATGGTAGCCCTGAAATAGTAGTAGTACATTGGGTTTTACAGAAAAGAATACGTGTTGAAATTAGTTCTCAAAGAATTAACCCGGACTTCAGGTCTTCAGTCTTTTTATAAAACCTATAAATATCACAGACAGGGTTTATGTCATTAGTCTCTTAATGTTATAAACATCTAATTAAGTTAAATTTGAAGTACCACACATTGTAAAATCAATCTGATCTCACTGGGGAGACAAAGGGCAGAAAATTGAGTCATTTGGAAAACAAATTAAGAATTATATTCACTTAACTTTGGGGTGGATGAAAAATTATGACCAAGACAGATAGACCTCTTCTGTTCGGAAAGAGCACAGGGATTGGGAGCAGGGGAAACCTCTCTGTGTCTTAGATGTCATCCAACGTGTATTAACACCACCATCAGCAGCAGGCAGCCTAGCATGAATCATTTAGGAGATGACAAGCAGCCCTTTCCTAGAACTTGGAGGAATTTCACTGTAAACATTGCAACTCAGATGCCTCTTCCACCAAAATGCCTTCTCCACTTGAGCAGCTGGAGATTTCAGTGCTTTAGACCCTATGTCTTCACCATGCCACCCCCAGTTAACTTCCCAGGGGACCTGCTCCCAGCATTGCTCCTGTTCCCCCAGGCATGGCATGCCCTGTTTGGCTCTCAGATGCGATGCTGTGCTCTTTGGCTGGAGGACAAAGCTGTTCCTCCTACAAATGCTTTCCTATCATTGGCTTTCTAAGGAATATGCTGGAATGTGAGGTTCTCTCACCTCCTACTGAAGTAGCAGCAAGGGACTTAACTGGCAGCCAAATAGGTTTCCCAGTGTGGTTTCACAGCACCTAATGTCTCCCTAAAGTGCTAAGTGGGAAGAAAAGAAACAAATAAAAATAAATAAAGCCCTATTAGCAAAGGATTACTGTGTAAAAATCTAAGACAATGAACAGGAAAAGTGAAGGGGCAACGGACATGTTAAAATGCTGCAGACAACAGGCTGCTCAGGGGAAAGTGTATTTGTTCGTTCTTTCTTTTTAAAACACATTATTTATTTTCTCTATTCTTCAGGCCTAATGTCCCACTAATGAATTCCAGGGGAATTTTTGAATCATGGTGATATCATGGGTTAAACCTCTTCTCTACTTTTTGAATGTAAATTCTTTTTGAAATTCTTACTTATTGCAGAGCACTGACTTCTTTCCTACAACAAAACCAAATGCTATTTGGTTTTGCATAGTTAACATTTTGCTAATGGGTAGCCAAGATTCTCTCAGCAGCTCAACAACATTTTCTAAAGCACACTGGCGTTGTTGTAGCAACTGGTGGCTGATCTGTGAATAAAGCAGATGTCATTGTGGCAGGATAAAGGGAGAACAATCTATCACCCGGCCACTACCACTCCTGCCCAAACAAGTCATCAAAATGACAACTTTGGTGTGTAGCCATTAATTAAAATCTGCGTATCACCTTATCTCATCTCGTTATTACATAAACCAATGTTAAATTATAAAGGCTAAGAATTTCTCAGGCCCTCACCGTTGTCTTTCTCATGGCGGAAGCCCAGCTAGTATGTGCTGAGGCACTGACGGTTTGCCAGCTTCCTTTTAGGCTTTGATTGATTTTGCACATTCATCCAAGCTGGTCTGGCCTAAATAAACACAACATATATTCTGTGAAGTTTTTTTTCTTTACTGTTCAATCTGAATTCAGCTCATGTGGCTTGCAACTAAAGATGCTAAAGTGTCAAAATATTCCAACTGGTACCCAAACTGAGTACAAAAGAAGAGTCAGAAACAGATAAATTGCCTTTCCAACTTCTCAGACAGGCTTTAATCCATTTATTAGGTTTTTAGTTTCTATTCTGACTCTCACAATTAGTACTTAGTTGGTACAACTCATTGACCCGAGTGAGTCACTGCACATACCCCTGTTTTCATGGCAGAAAATACATTGTGGTTTAGCACTGTCCTATTAAATGCTTTCCATTAGGGTATTTGCTAACTTTTTAATGTGCTTGCAGTGAAGAAGCACCACAGGAATTCGCTGGTGCTTTACGGAGACCCTCAAACTTTGCACTGAGGCTTGCCAGAGGCTGTTTATTCTCTCTGTGGAACCACATCTCACTCTCTGCCACCTCCTTTGCCTCACATCTTTGTAAATCATTTGACTTAAGGAGACAAAACATGAGGTTCCTACAATTTCCCTGGTGCATGACTCAAATTTTATGTGGAGGCTATATTAATTAGTGCATGCTTGGCATTTAATGAGGTTGAGATGAAGGAGTCTGCTCACTTCAGCTACACAGAACACGCAGTGAACCTTCTACATACCTTTCCAAAACACTAAAATCTGGATATGTATTTTATAAAAGGAGGCAACTCTGTCACTGATAGAGTTCCTTAAAAGAGGATGGCAAAAGCCGAGAAATCTGGGCCATAGTCCTAATTCTTTCACAGACTTCCTTTGTGCCCACTGGCCAACCCTCATGTGCTTTGTGTCTCCTGATTTCCCATCTCTTTACAGGGATAATAGTGTCTGACTGAGGCCAGGCTCTGTGCAGAACATTTGTGCAGCTTGACACCAGAGCATTGTGGAAGGCCAAATGGAATTACCCTGATTTATTTTTTTTTTAATAATATATGAAAAAACTTTTTTTGGTAATAAATTATCTATCCTCTGGTCCTGTGTGATGGCATTATGGTCTAACACTACTACCTGTACCCTATCTTCTCTGTCCTTCCTCGTTAAAATGGTGTCAGGCATTTAATGTCTTCTGTAGTTTAAAACAATTCAGATCAAATTTAAAACATTTCATTAATAAGCTGTATGTGGACAGATGGGATGCCCATAGTGCATATTTCCATGGGTCCACATGCAAAAGAAAAGTTGCTAGGAAAGCAATTAAGGGCAAGAAACAGCTCACAAAACAGATTTCTTGCTGATTCATTGGAACAGATGCTTGGATTTGGCTTGAGCCGAATGAAATTGCACCATGAGCTGTGTAACAACCGGGCAGCTTTGGCTAAAATCTGTCCATTTGGCCCTGTGTTCCTTGGTAGACTCAGTAGTGTGCCTTCCATGTGTTGAGTTTTGCAGGGATTTTCCTCCTTATGTGTTTTTTCCTCTGTTTTCCAAAGCATTTCTGGGCTGCACCTGGTCTGTAATAGCCGTTAGTTTCTTTATCTTTCAGGTTTCTTTACCCGTCTCCTAGTTGGACTAGTTCTTGTCTAATGAACTGCTTTTCTCTGACCATACTAAAAAACAGTCTAATGGAGTTTGGTAGGAATTGCTTTTCTTAGAGATATTGTTGCCATCACTTGGAGAATCTCTATGCTCCGCAGCTGAGGATCAGTCCAAGTATGTGATAGTAAAATGTAACCCTCGGGACAATACCAGAAACAAATAGATTTTTATTTAATTTCTTTTATAAGCTCTATGGGAGTGAAAAATAACTTTGAGGTTTTTTTGTCATCAAATTGTAAGAATATTGTGGTGTTTATGGCCTCTTATTGTGCAAATAATAAAAGGATTTCAGGATAAAAGGAGAAATGACAAAAAGGATCCAGGAGGGAATCTGACAAACTGATTTGAAAAATATTAATAGTTAAAGCAGTATTTGCTGACATCATGTGATTGAAGCAAACTCGATAACATTTAGAGAACAGGAAAAATTAGTAGCTGAAAGAGAATCATGAAAAATGAGTAAATGTGATTAACCAGTAATATTAAGCACTATCTATGGTACAGTTCATGTGAAGTCCCATTTAAATCGATGTGTCTGCCTGATGAAGAACAAAACTCATCCCTGTCTCAGGTTTTTGTTACCATTTCTTATGCAAGTGTAGCTGATTAGAGAACACATCTTCTGGTCCACTCTCTGTAACATTTTTTTAAAAACATCATCTTTCTCAATAATATTGAAAAGGCAAGTTAGGAGGACAAGGTGTATTAGATGACTGAAGTAATTCCATATTTCTTGTATGGGCCTGAAAAATTAAAGGTACACTATCAGAGGATGAATGCCTTCTCGTGTTGAGTGTCTTCCTTCTCTATTGTGTCATAGCCCCACACAGGAACACAAAATCAAGATGTACAAGCCATCAGCGACTTGGAGAGCTTACAAACACCATATAGAGAGCTCCAAGTGCTTGGAAAGAATAAAAATAACAAGCACGCACATGCTGCAGGCAGGCATACTGCTGAAAATGGGAAAGAAAAGTACTGCAGTAACAGAAATTTGTGCATAATGTGTTGTTCCTGAGAAAAACTTCTATGTGTTCTTGTAAATTAATCATGCACAGGGCTTTCTACGCTGGTAGTATTGGGTTTGTGATGTATTGCTAGTGTATTGTTTCTATCAGCGACCACAAAATCAGCTGTGGATTTGTGTGATAGATAAAACATGTATTTTCAGGGTGTAGGGAAAAGATGCAAGCTAGCATAGGAAAAAAAATTGAGGGTTAATTTTTCTGGGCTTAGAGAGTTTGGCTGTGTGTTAATAATCATAGATCAGTGGTGCGATTTTGATACCATCCTCTTTACCTCATTTTTGGTTATTTTGTGCATGCACAATCCTGGAAACATTTCTCTAGGTTATCTATAGTCTTATCTTCTCCCAGAGATATCAAACTTCTTTACAAATCAGGCATCTTTCTTAACAGGAGCATGATGCAGTGACTTTGCCAACAAAAAATACAAGATCAAGGTGATCTTGTATAGAAATCTGAAAGTAGTAAATACATTGTGCCACACTGAGAAGTGAGATTTCTCCGCTACTTGTCTCTGACCTCCCAATTACAAATTACATTATGTGTGCTATTGATTAATCTATGAATATGTAATAACAACAAAATGGAAAAGTCAGTAATTTCAAAAAACTCCAAAACATCAAAAGAAGCCTTTAGGGTTTTACAGCATTACCTCTGGACAAGAGAAGCACAAAATTCTGGTGTCCTTCTTCAAATATCTGGTGTCCTTTAGATCCAAGTACCTGCCTTCATCATTTTGACTTAATCATATGTTATTGCTTTTTTCCAGAGGAAAGATTCCTTAAATTTTTGTTCAAGATTAAAATGTCCACCTTTGAGGAATTAATGGTAGGTTTTTGACCAGAAGGACATGAATTCTGTTAACAAATTAGGTCACTTGCCACGGTGACAACTGTCCAAAAGAACCATGAATTAAGGGAGAATGTTTTGGAATCGAGATGTGCTTCATCATCTGTTCTGCTGTGATAAAATTGATGTAGATTCAATTCTGGACAGTTTTGAAGCATTCAAGCCTGACTCAGACTGTACCACTGTTGGTTGACAGAAGCAGTATCTGCCAGCTTTGGCCAGGTATGTCTAGACATGTCAGTCACCAAGTCTACACTTTAGTCCTTCTACCAACACCAGAGTTGGAGAACGTCTTGGTCAGTTGACTTCTTGGTGTTACAGGTTGGGGGCAGCAGGCTGCATTATTTCATGCGCTCATTTTGGATGTTCACACAGCATATTTCCTGATATCTATTTCAATGATAATGTAAAAATGTTGTCAAAAATACTTATGCTGAACCTTAACTTGAATACGTGCACACAGAGTGCAGTCTGTGATGTTTCTGTATTCAACAAATGGATTTTTAAATGTGGTCAGTTAAAAAGAGTTTTGTAATCCACAGGCTAGTTCATCAAGAGCCATGTGTAATATGGTGCGTGTCCATTATTTTCCTCTTCTAAGTAACTATGGACCCTTAACAATAATTTTACCAAATGGGCCACTTAAGAGTACATTTTATGGTTGTTTTCAGTTTATTATCACTGTTGAAAGACATATCTCCATTAAGGTTGTGCATACATGACAAACAAAACTTAATCTTTAACTGATTTATATTTTATGTAGGTACTCTGAGTATTCAGGCTAATTGTATTCATGTTAGTTGTCCTTTTAAAAAGGCTTAAATCCTTAAAAGTCGCTTAGGGACTCCAAGGCAGAACTGCTTCATTTCCATGAATCAGGGCTTCACTATCAAATGAGACAGTAAGATTTCATAAATAATAGTTTCCCAACTTGCAATTATGCTTGCTCTCTCTCGCTTCCTACTCCTCTTACTCTTCCTGCTTCTTGAATGCATGTTTTCTTTAAAAGCCTCAGCTAGGTTATTAACATGGACAGCAATCCAGCACTTCCCCTGGTTCATAGAGATGAAAAGATGTATTTTCTTTTGAGAGCTCTATTGTTCTGCAGTTGTGTGCATTTCACTCCCATTGTGTGGTTCTCCACCAACTAAAAACAGAGCTCTTCTATCCCTGAGGACAAAGAACAAACTGTTGTCAGAGGGAGGAATATCTACAAAATCGTAAATCTTTCTCCTTCTCCTGTTTATTCTTTATGCCATGCAAGCCCATTTAGCGATAACCAATTGACTCCAGACTCATGGCAGATTCTGATGGGTCAGATTTCTCCTATCTGAGATGACACAGCCAAATTTCCAAATACTTTCTAGTTGAATGCAGCATTTGGTTTTCCTTGCTCTTTAATTCATAGTCCCCAAACTGTTGTTTCATTTATCAAACAAATCGATGTTTTCACTGATCATCAACAATATTGTAAAACACAGGGAAAATGTGTACCAGATTCACTTCATTGTGCATCCAGTTCTTGATTATTGTGCGTAAAACTGTTTAAAGATATTTGTCCTTTAGTAATTATCTGTTAGCTGTACGTTGCACATCACTGCATACTGAAATATCCAGGAAGCAGGAGTTTTACAGATCACTTTTCTATGGTTAAAAACATGCTGCAAATACAATTATTTGTAAAGTAACACAGTGAAGAAAACACACTTTTGACTATGATGTGTTATCCACTAAGTAAAAAACCAGTACAAAGTGGGCAGGGGGGGAAGGGGAGAGATTCCAATGTTAAATGTTAGATCTGAATTTTTAACCATTATATAATGCTCTAATTAATGTCCATACTGTATGTTCTTCATTGAATTTTATGCCTCAGCAATTCTTGATGTGTGGAATTTAGAAGAACTACAAGCAGTGACA
>VZZY01020623.1:42039-77616 GCA_013400335.1 Eurystomus gularis
GGCACCCCCGTTCCCCCCCCCCCCCCCCCCCCCCCCCCAAAAAAAAAAAAAAAAAAATTGCATTTATATTGCTTTATATTGACAAGTCATAGGTTTGAACCTAGGATGGGGGATTGTTTCCTTCACTCATGCCCCTCTTAGCCTCATTAAAGGTGTGAGATCCTGTAGTCTGGAAGTAGGGAATAATCTGCTCTGTCCTAGACAGAACATGCAATTTCATCACTAATGCTGGGCCGTGTTTCTTACCCAATGAAAACCAACATTAAAATTAGATTTATTTTTTTTTTATCGGTCACAAATGAGTCAAGCAGGAGGAAAAGAATGATTCTGAAATCTGACAAATATTTACCACTCAAAAATCTGAAGAAATAACATAAAGAGAATGCAAAATGGCTTAGCTGGGCTCTGAAAAATGAGTGAGTAGTCTTTAAACTTGCCTAGATGCTTTCTGGATTTTTGAGCTCTGGCCTTTTGGGGGAAAGAATAATGTAAATGCCAAAAAGAGTTGGACAAAAAGTAAGCTTTGTATCTTATCTATGAGAATCAGACGATGTGTGTCATCCTAGTTTTTACAGTCATAGTCTACAGTCTTCCACTGATTAAAATCAAATTTGACAGTAACACAATATAGAGGTTTAACTGACAGCACACACAGCACATTTGCTAGTCATAACACCACAGTTTAATGACTGACGCATGTGGGAAGCTAATTCGGATTTTTTTTTCTTGAATGGGATAAATGAGCATCCAGTTAATACCAATCATGAATTCAAGCCATGTGACAAAATTGATGTTACATACCCTGTTCTTGTTTTGCATATTCTGCAAATTGAGCTGCAGGAAAATACCCAGTTTGTACACACATCCGGAGAGAAAGTTCATTCTGCTTTCTGACAAATCCATCAATTGCAGATGAATGTATCCAGCTTGCTGCTGTTGTGTCCACAAACTAATTACCCTTCCTCTGTTAAATAGCCTAAGAATTACAAATTGTATGCCTGTTTTGAGAAAAAGTACAGGTTGAACAAGCAGATGTAGTATAAATAAAATATTTATATAAAAATAGTCTCTTACAAAATATATTCTCTTATCCTATGGTTGATTTTTCCAAAAGATGGAAGTTTGTCTGGATTTTCTTATTTTTAGACATATTCCAAACAGGATTTTATTAATGCTTCTTTCTTTAATTGAAAACAAAACAAAACCAAACAAACCTGGTAAAGATTTGTAACCCCTACCACTTGACTTTTGTTCCAGACAACTAGCAGCAAACAGGAGAAAACAAACAAACAAACAAAACCAAAAAAACCACCCCAAAAACAACAACGTATTTTTGTATGTACATATATATAAAGATGCCAGCTTCTTAAACATCTAGTACTGTAGAACATATCCTGCAAGTCCAAGTAATAGAAATATCCTAGTTAATATATACAGCTCTAGTTTTTCCTTGCTGTTTCTGCAAAATTATTCCACAAAGCCAGCTAGCTACTTTAATTGCAGAATAGGTCCAAAAATGTTGGTAGAGTTCTTTTTAATTAAATAAATTAATATTAGTTTTATCTGAATAAATTGTTAAATATTGCTATTATTATGCCCAAGTGTCCCAAATCCCAGTGCTAAAATCTGCAGCTCACACACATACACTAAAAAGGCAGATAAAGCAGAGTCTACAGAAAACTTCAACAGTTCTACTCGCTGTAGCAAATGGTATGAAGTGGATAGACAAGACCAGCAGAAGCTTTTCACAAGTGTAAAAGCCTAAATCTGTGTCATCCACATGCTCACGTGGGCAACTCATGATGGGGCACTGTCCATCCCATCCTGTGCAAAGCCCTTTTTTGAGGATTTCTTCCCTACCCCTCCCTGCTCCTTATACACTGAAGTTTTTTACCATCTTTGTTCCAAACCAAGAGTTAGTTGCCATGCTCAGAGATTTTTTTCTGACCAGTGTCTCTTCAGAGGGCCGTCGATGCTTCTTGCTTTAGTGGTGCAGATTAACTGAGATGATCTTTTTCTCTCTGTTTTGTGTCGGGTGGGATTTGTTTGTGTTTCTTGGCTGACTTTCCCAAGTCTGAAATGTGCATCCACACAAGCAATGAAACATGAGCAGAATAGAGAGGGCTTCATTCATCAGCATTTCTTGTGGGAGAGCAGGTCTTTCCTACAGTCTTGCGTAGGTATGTTGAGTGCATGTGCAAATGTATTCATGGCCCAGGACGTGTCCACCTGCCCAGCCACATTCTCACTTACAGGTATATACTTCTGTTCTTTCGCTGCATGTGTTGCATTTAACATAGCAGCACCAATGAAATTTGCAGTTGCACTGCCACACTCTTGAGTATTGGTGGGTATTGTAACCTCGACCACAGCACATCAGGTCGCAGCTGTTGGACTGCTGGGCTGTCTTGTTGCACATCCTTCCCTGTGTTCCCACGCTGCCAGTGACAGGGTCTTCTTCACAATAATTGGGAGATTTTTCTATGTACACTAAGTCTGTATCCATGGGTTTGCGATAGGAAAGCGGCTTCTTTATTTTGAGGAAGGTTGGACGCTTGTTACGACTTGCTCTTACTGGTTCGACTTGAACAGCCTCGTTGTATTTGTCCTTAAGGATGTAGCCCAGCTCCCGGAATTTAGGCAGAGTTGTCCAGCATGTTTTAGTGGTACAGGATCCTGAGACCCCATGGCACTTGCACTCTAACTTCATATTTTCTTCCAGAATCTGTATTTGGAAGAACAAAGAATGATTCGTTAATACAAGCTAGAGCCTCAAAAACCCCAGGGTTATTTGATGCCTGTTGAATGACAGTCATGGATGAGTTCATTCTCCAGCATGAGCTGCCACCAGGCACAGGCCATGTTCCCACCAAAGCTGTGGGTTTTGTTTTGTTGGTGATGCTGTTGTCCCAGGTAGCAAATGCTCATTGGTGTCAACTGAGTTCTGCCTGTAAAGCTGTTTTCCCATTTGCACTTTGAGATAAGCAGGGAAAATAACTTGGCCTAATTTCACATGGGCCAAAGATAAAATGGGACCTCCTTAGCCACAGCTTTTTTTCAGTTTCATTTGCAATACTATTGTAGAGTTCTTCAGACTTGTCAGTTGTTGCCATTTTGGGCATATGGCAGTGAAATCAGGAACTGGCAGAAAACCACATCTTTAGAGGAAATGCCACATACAGAATGCTTTGAAAGTTCAACAACAGGCACTAGAACTTGATTGTTGTAAACAGAGGATCAAAAATAAACTGCATTTCACTTGTTGCACCTGAAAATTACATAAGCTGGTCCAAGGTATGAGCAAGCAGATAAACTCTATCAGTGCATATCCTCCTGTTAGTATCACATTAAGCAACAGTGTAGAACAGATGATCATTTATTCATATAGGCATAATCTGTTCTAAATGTTGCAAGTTAATGCTCCAGTTTGGAAATCTAAGTATTATTTTAATACACCACAGTCAAGTTCCTTGCACTTTCTGGAGGGTCTGAAGTATTTTGCCTCCTCTCATATGGATAATGGAGCATACAAGTTCCTCAGCTGCTTTGCAAGAAAGTGAGGTTTGTCTTAGGGCATAAAGGGTAAGGGTAAAGATCAGGAACTAGTTTCCTGTTTTGTCATCAATTCTTGTTAAAAAAATTCTACCTCCTTAATACTGCAAAAGCATCTCCAATACCTCAACATCATGGCTTGCTCCACCTTGTCTCAAGTTCTCGTCTTTGTAGGGGTCTCTCACGCCTGAGTTGTCACTACTTTCCTTCTGAAGATAACAAGCTTCACCTTCCCTTCAACCTTCACATCCCTTGAAACTTTATCCTTGTATCTTCTCCATCCTGCTGTTTGTTTACCAGCCCCTTCTTTACTATGCAAAAGTGGAGACCAGCTTAGTCCCTGCTTTTTTCTTGAGCCCTATAACTGACCTCGCTTAGCAGCTATATAGGGTTAATGCTTGAAAACATACCTAGTTCCAGCAATTAATTTCCCACTGGTCTTTGCTTGAAAGACAACATAGTAATTTTTATTATTCTGCCTAACCTGGCAGATACCAGCAGTGGAAAGCCCAGCCAGAGGTGATTATCAAGGTTCAGGGAGTGGCCACATAATTTTTCCCCTGAGAAACCCCAGCTGATCCATGCAGCTCCAAACCTGGGCAGCCTAGAAGGCTGGAATGAGGTCAGTGATAGAGAAATTTGAATTAACCCTTTGTTATAACACACCTCCCCTTTGGTTTTGGATGTTTGGAAAACTTCCTGTGTAGACACCATGCCCGGCTGCTGCTGAAAATGGCAGCCATTGAAGAAGCCAAGTCCAGCTCAAAGGCTAGACATGAGTGGTAGGACTTCAGGTCTAAAAATCTCAGCATAAACATGGTGGCAAGGAAAGAAGAAGCACATCTACAGCTGTGCAGCCAAAAGATCATAAGTCATGCACTAACACTGACAAACATAGCTCTGTCCTGTTCTGGGCAACCTTAAAACAGGTAATTTAGACTGCACATAGTAGCTTCTCATACCTTTTGGTCTTGAGGCTGTTCCCATGTCACCTAGGCACAGTAATTTCTAACCTTGGGATAGCCTGCGGCTTCTCTGCTCATTGCTCTTCCCCCACCCCTTTTCAATTTCAAAGGTATTAAAATAGCTTTATTTTTATTTTAGTCCATGAGCAAAGTGTCATCACGTGTGGTCTGAAGACAGGATTAAAACTCCTAAAAAGTACAGGTCCAAGATTTTGACAGATGTGAACTTGGCATATACAAGGTCACATTTGTGCCACTCCTTTTAAATTAGTTTTTCATGCACACTATCTAATGACTACCCTAAAACTCAGATGTGAGAAACTTTTATATCCAGATCTACATCTTAACTTGCAGTTCTGCTCCAGCTTTGGCTTACGTTCTGCATTATCTTGTTATCTTGAGTTTCTCTCTCAGCCACTGCATACTTCTTTTATTGCTCATTCATTCATTAGGTAGTACACTTAGAAGATAGATGAGGAGATGGCAAAGGAGTTATAGCACAGAAACCGGAAAAATAACATAAATAGTTTTAGTCTCATTTGTACCTTTTTAAAAATGCTCATTTTTTAAAAAAATTGAAACCAGCAAGGGGTACATTTCTCAGCCCTAATTCAATCACTGCTCTTATTCAAGTGGCTGGCCCTTATATCTTGCTATGATGTTCAAACTTGCAACAAAATATTTCTAACTTGCCTACTATCAGGATACGCCAATTGACTTGAAACATTAATAAAAAATACATCATATGTCATCTATGCAGGCAGGGCTTTTTTTCCTGAAGTGTAGTTAAATAGCCTGAATTGCTTTTCAGTCTGTTTCATTAACATCCCACTTGCAGCCAGCAATCTCTGAGAGAATGAGTAGTTCCACTGGAAAGAGCTGAGCAAGCAGCTGGAGCAGCTCAGCAACCGGGTGGCCTCGTGTCACGTGTTGGTCTTCTGCTCTGTGTGACACGATGCCAACTAGAATGAGCTTCCACTTTTCTGGGCTCAGCTATGGCTGGGCACAAACAGGATCAAAAGGTCTGGATTTGTCTGAACATGAGAAGTCTGAGCAATATTAGTTGAGGCCCAGTGCTAGAAGCCCTTCTTAGATGACCAAAAGTCCTTGGAGGGGGACAGGTGTGGGCAGAGGGATGAGGAAGAGGTTTGTCTTTTAATGCTGTGCCACATGTATTATTCTCTTCTTGTTGTTGTCGTTTGTAGATAGCACTTCCTAAGCTTTACTGTCTAACCCTCCCTTTTCTCTACGCACTTGTCGGGGGTGCATTTCCAGCACGCTGTGCTAAAATTGCTCCAACACATCTGCCCGATTTGGATACACTGTACTTTGCAATTGAACTTTCCCTTCCAGTTCTGCCTTTCCTAACCCAGCCTCTCTACCTTTCGCTCACAAACCCCTTTGTTGGTGCTGTTCCTGTATATAGATCCTTCTCACTGGTGCCGTCTTTCAATGCAGTGTTTTGCAGATTCAGCCAGAGATGAATTGACTCTATAGCCTTTAGAAAATAGGCCACATGTAACTTGAACCATCTACCCTCAGCACAAGCAAAAGCCTGCAATGGTGATTTGATAGTTTTATTGTACTGTGATATCAGGTGCTTGGACTACTTGTTTTGCATTAAAATATGTGGACAGTGGTATTTTAATACCGTTACATTATTTTAGTAGCCTCTGATAAATCAATGCCTTTATAAATTTAAGACAAGAGTTGAAAAGAGAAGGAAGAAAAAGTAAGGGCTTCTTTGGGTAGGGCCAGGAGGCTTCCATCTTCCCCTTGGTTTCCATGAGCCAAAAGAAGTGCTCTACCCCTTAGAAACATGGTCTGTGTTAAAAACGGGAAGTGTTCTTGACCTTTCAAGATCAGGATTTCTTTCTTTGAAGGTATTAGCAAGTAGCTCACACTTTTTACATTAGATTAAAACTTTGTAATATATATAGACAATTTTTTCCTAAACTGTAAGAGCCTGAAGGGCACAAAATTTAAGTCCTAGATTCTCTGTTTCTTACCAAATGACCATATCCAGCTCCATCAGCCATGAAAAGTGAATCTGTATGCACCAGTGAATGCTCTGAACTGGATTAAATGTGAACAAAGAGCTGGAGTTCTTTTAGCTTTGTCCACTTTTTCTTTGAGCTCCTAGAGTAAACTGTCAGTACTTGTTTTTCCTCTCTCTCCCCTTTGCCATTAGCCTCTGGGAAATACTTTGTGTGAAGAGAACTTGTGCTGGCTCTCTCTATTGATGTTATCTTCAGATACAGTACCTTTGGGCACTGCCGTTAGGAACATAACATGTTTTTTCTTCATCTTTAGTTTTGAAGAGAATGCTCAGGGTGCATCATGTGAGGGTGGCAAGATCTGGAGAACCCTGCAGCTGCATGGGCTGTTACCAGCACTGTGGTCCTGCAGCATAGTGATGCCCTGGCTGGGGGCTGGCTGATCATCTGCCAGCAACCTTGCAACCTGACCTTGGGTAAGGTCAGCCCTGGGTAATGCCAAAGCTGTCCTGAAGGACCTACAGCGTGAACTACAGTGACCATCACAGCTCCAGTGCATGCTCTTTCACCAGCAGGATTCCCATGGAAACCAAATCCTGACTCATGGTCAATACACTGGGGCCAGGGACTCTCTACTACTGCTTCATCAGAAATAACTCAGGCTCCAGTCTCCACGTGAAGCAGATGTAATTAATGAGACAACAGACACTGATTCCTATTCCACTAAGGCCATAATCTTTCCTAATTTTGTCTGACATCAGATCACCTGAGTCAGGAAATACCTATCTCCTACAAGTGCCGGCATACATACTTTTACTCGAGGTCAAAGAAAACAAAACTATTGGCAAAACAAGAGTGAATTTTTCACTCTGGAGAAGAACATGGCAGGGCTCCAAGACTGGTCACAACATTTCTGTGTTCTGGGGAGGCTAGATGCAACCCTGTCCCTTTCAGCTTGTGGCAGATGAGGATTTATGATTTATATTACTTTCAAAAGCGAATGTACCTTTGAGACAAAGCTCCTCAAACTTCAGGAATTATGTTAGAGACACGGTTTTTGCTTTAGAAGATGGATTCATTAAGTTAAAATATTGTTTCAAGCTAATACAATAAAGCCATGTGTCGCCGTCGGGTGCGCAGAGGTCTGACCACCTCCCAAAGGGGAGGTCATATTTAGTCTTTCACCAAATGAACTCGAGAACCAAATCCTATCTAGAGCAACTGGCAGTGAGGTCTAGCATAACACTAGGGCAGTGGAAGTGTATGTAAGGTTGATTTGACAAGCACTAAAAGGACAATGTCTAATTAAAATTACTAGGAAATGACTCTGCCACTTGTTTTATTCAAGTGTGACAGTCATCTCAAAAGGATGCTATTGAAGACAAACTTTATGAAATCTTGAAGAAATGTATAAAAGAACATAGTTAAAAGTACCCAACAGCAAGTTTAGAGTTAGCTAAGGCATACTTAAACAGAAAAGACTATTTCCCAGGAGTGAATGTTCACCAGCTATGTTAACAGAGCTGTTGTAAAACATATTCTGTAGAAACAGAACATCTTTTTCATTGACATCCTATGGCAAACTGACTGTGGGTGAGTTTGGAACTGATGGTGTCCCATATTAAGAGTGATTGATTCCACACTCTCATATTTCAGTAGAATATGTTATGAAGACCTTATTAAGCTCAGCTGAAAGATTTCTTTTCTTGTGTTTTTGATTAGTAAATCTGTGCAAAATAATATCTGAAGCCAGTATCAAACAAATTTTGAATGCTGTGAGCCGTGACTATCCCAGAAATATTAGTCACCCTGGCATGTTGAACAATTTTTCTCATAAGATGCTATTTTTTGTTTCAAATAAAAAATGACCTGAAAATCACCACATATGTGACCTACACCAATCAAATCACCACTGCACTTTCCTTGGAATAGGTGTCTAAGGAAAATCATGCAACTTGCTGGTCTGAGGACTAATTAGGAAGACAGCCACAAGAATGCTGATTAATGACATAATACTAGAAACATCTCAGATGGGTGGTATTTCCCAATACCACCATCTACCTTCAATAATGGATATCCTGTTTTAAAGAGCAGAAACACTTTTTTCCAGATTCTTGCTCATGATATCCTTAAAAATTAAGACTTCTGAAATTTTTCACTCTCATAGGTTTAACCTTTTGTGTGCTATTTCTGACTTTTCTCTATGCCAGCAGAAAGCAGGAGGGTCCTAACATTCCTTATATGCGCTTTATAGAGTTTCATAATTACTTTTATATTTTCTGCCCTCAAATATTAGTTGCCCTTTACTTCATCTTTAGAAAAAGTTAATTGTATGCAGCAATTGTTTTCTAAACACAGCTTCTATATCCTCAATGTTTCAAATAAGTAAAGAAAAAAATATTAGTTTTTCTGTATGGTCACAGTACTCATGCATTGTTGGCAGCACACCCAGAGGGAGATGTTCCTCTCTTTCCTTGGGTAAGTTGTATTGTTTAAATTAGAGGCCAGAAGACCTAATACCCTTCATTCAATGACTAGCACTGTGCAGAACAGCAAATGAACACAGAAGTCTGAGAGTAACGTCAGTAAAAACTGAGAGGAATGCAGCAAAAAATATTTTTTCCTGCATATTTTTCTTACACTTGTGATAACCTTCATGACTTGCCATGTACTAAATCAATTTATCACCACTTCTGGGACCAAAAACCAAAAGAGCAGTAGAAAATAAATGTCACGGGATGCTTTCATAATTGCTATTTTCGAAGACTAGTTGGACTTACGAGAAAAAGGATGTAGCTGACTTTAAAAAGAGAGATTTAATGAGATACATGATAATGCTCTTCTCAAATTAAACCATAAGGCATGGCCCTTGGCTTTTTTCAAACTGTAGGAACTGCTATGTGAAATAAAACAAGGTGTCATAATACTTCATCTTTCTGTCAGTTGTCCTAGGAAAACACCTTATGTTCCACCATAGCTGCTTCTGGCATAAACTTCTGCCCAAACCCCCTCCATTTTACAAAAATAACTATGAAAGTGGATTCCACATATGTGGCTCAGAGCCTGCATCTAGCTTGCTCATTCCTTGATGTTTGTCTCTGACAGCTCTGCAAATTTAATCATGGCCTGTGAAAGTCAAATAAGGTTCTTAAGTTTTTATTTATCTTCATCAAGATACTGCTTGCAGAGAGAGTGGGCATGATGTGGCAACACCTGATGTTACTAGCTCAGCAAAATCTGATACGGATTTGAGAGGAATGATCCATGCAGAAATCCACACTTCTACGTCAGACAGTCCCTGCTCAGAGCAGGTCTCATGCCAGATATTCTCTTCTCCCTCACCTCCTCCCTTTTCCATCATATCTGATAAAAGCTGCAAGCTAGTCTGTGGGATTCCTTGCTGTTCTACCTCTCTCATGAACACATTCCACTTTTTCCCAGGAAAAAAAGGACCTGCACCCTCATCTCTCTCTCTCTCTGGTCATCGAAATGTAAATCAAAACCATTAATTCATGAGGTGGATCTGTGAGCTTCAGGCTGAGTTTCACATGCTCTTCAGAGACGTGGTGGGTGATAAAGTTTTTTTGTGTAATATCAAATACAAACCCTTCTTACCTACCCTTCCTTCTGTTGTCTTGTGGAAGTTTTTCTCAACTAAAAATTACCAAACTAATGCTTAGGTACATTTTATTTCAGGAAATAGACTGAAAGTAGCAAATTCCTACTGTCTATTGGCAAATAGGCTGTGAGATGGGGGTCCTTGCTGTGAGACTTTTTGTATTTTGAGTTGCCAATGACAAAAGCTCCATACTTGAAAGTTGGCTTGACATTTTATTAAGAAGTTACTACTCTGATGGCTTCTTGGTACATCTTGTCTTCAAGACTGGTCTGATCTGCATTTTGGTTTAGTGGATTTTTCTATTTAAAAGCAAGGCAAATATTTTAACAGAAAAAAAATGGAAATAATTTGAAAACATAGCTGTCAATGTGTTTGATAAACTACTTGTTTTTAAAAAATAACTCTTGGGAGACCCATTATCACCTAGATTAGACTGAATCAATGCAGTGCCAAGTAAGTGTCATCATGTAGGAAGTTTAAAGATCAGTCATAAAAGGGAGTTCGGAAAAAATAGTTTTGAAAAAAACCTGGTTGCTTTTAATGTGCTTTCACCCGCTGTTACTGGAATACAGCTGAACTGTCTTAAAGATACCCACCATGTTATTTTATATTCTATATTTGTTTAAGTGAAAGTGTGATTTCCTAGCCCCTTACTGGAATGGGGCTGTGAGATTAAGGGAAAATTTATCTAGGATCATTATTTGCTGCTGTCCAAGCAAAACTGACACTGTGCCTATGATGGATTTTAGCTTGTGAAATACTGAATAGTCTTGTTGTCTGGCCTACCTGAGCACTTTGTACAATAAAGCTAAAATAGTCTGGAAAGGGGGATGGTGTTACAGAATTACAAGTAGAGTTGTTTGTTATATTATCTTGTTCACCTTCCTATCACTATGTAAGTTTTCTGCCGTACATGTCTTCCTCTCCGGAAAGATACTGGATAGATGTTCATGCCAGATGATGATCGAGAAGTTTTGGAAATAAAGAAACAATATGGTGTTCACTGCCACTAAGACAATTTACAAAGAAAATAAGACACCAGTTTTTCTTGTTTTGGACATTATCACCATGACATTTCTTCTTAGATTGTATCTACCTTCCTTGCATCCTGGTCACAAAACAAAAATCACTCCAAAATACTGATAATTCTGAAACAGGCCTCTCTAAAATAGTGATCTGTGTGGTATTTTGCCATGTATTATAAAGATGACGAATGTCCACTGTTAAAACTGCCATCTTCCCTAATCCCTACTTCACTCTAGGAGCTCAGTCCTGCAGTCAATGTATGGATCAGAGTAATTAAGGCAATGAAATTTAACAGAGTGGCATCTGCCAGCCTGGACCTTTTCAAAGTCAATATAATTCTTCTGGCGTCTCTTCTAGCATCCTATGTCCAGTGTGCCTGTTTTTAGTTTTGATCTTGAGAGAGTGATGTTCATCTATACTCTGGGCTTCTCAATGTCAATGCATCAAGATGCCATTGAAATGTGGGATGGAGCAGCTTCTTTTTAGAAAAGAAAGTAATTGTGCTTATAGGTTATATTTTAGCATGCTATTTCTGAAGAAACTGGAAGTACTCCCAGAAAAGATTAACTAAAACTTATTTAAGCTTCTCCGTTTGGGAACACAATGAGTTAAAGTCTTGGTATTCAGGCATGGATGTCATTTCTGTCCATCACTTTGGGCTATGTCGTGGGGTCTGAATCACTCTTAATGTGAAAAAAACGTAGAGAAAGCAGGAAATGACACAATTGGAATTCATCCTCATCACAGCTAAGGTACACAGAGAGAGGAATAGTACAGGGTTGACTCATTCCCACTGAACTTCATCTTCCATGTAACTCTCCCCACTGGTGGTGAAGCACTGAAATGAAGTGGTGCTGGCATGGCAGGGTAGAGAACTGGGAGCAACTAGGTAGAGAACTCTGACAAATGCTTAGGCTGTCAAGAGAAAAGTTTCCAAAGAGTGATAGAAACCAAAATAATGATCTTACTTGTTCCAGCCAACTCATCAGAAAACACCTCTTGTGCTAAACTAATAAAGCCAGGTACTGGCAGGAGTACTAGTTGCAAAATAATATCACTTCATATTGCTTCCAAACATGTTTAACAAATAGCCACACACAGTTAATTATAGGTTCATTTAGTTTCATACCAAACCATGAGACTTAACCCTTCAGTACGTGGGAAATAATACTATGCAAGGCATACTTCTCATGCTGAAAAACATAAATTTTAGTTGTCCAGGCTAGCAGTTTTAGTAAACAAAGGATGGTTTTCCTTTCTATCAAGCTTTTCAGGTGACTTCAAAGTACTTCGACACCAATTATTTAATAGTGCCTTTATAAAAACGCACTATTTCTTAGCTTCTTCATTAACTCCTTTGGTCTAGAAAGAAACACCAGGTATCTTCATGTCTGATTCACAGAGAGACATCTTTGAGCTTCAGTCCTAATATCCAACATACGTTTCACAGCTTGGTAAGTGACACTGGAGGTGTACCCGTTACCCACTCTGCCTACCTAGCATGTATTCAGCATGAAAGAGCATCTGAGCTATCTCCAACTCCCTTCCGCTCCCTTCAGCCATACTGCTCTGCAGTGACAACGCAACCTAGACTGTTGCAGAGGCTCCAAGCCCATTGCCAAGGATGGTTGTAGCCTGCATGGGATATCATCATGTTGGCGCATTAAGCGACAGCTCCTCAGGGAAGCGACAGCTCTTCTTGTCATTTTAGGAGAAATTTCCCGTTACTACTCCGCTAATCAGCATGCAATTACATTAGTTACCATAAGGCAGGAACCTGATCACAATAATACATTGTGTTCTGTGAACACGTTTCCACACACTTTGAGTTTACAATTCAAAATATTGACATTGTCATAAAGTAATGTGATTTTGGTGTTAATTGTAATATTCTTGTGAGAATAATTATTCCACAAAGATGAATTTCAAATAAAGTTTTGTATGTAAGAGCTTTCCCCTTCCACTTGCAGCTGGAACAATAGATCCACACTTCCATGTCTTCAAATGGCTTCCACTTATCAGAGATAAGATCCTACCAGCAAAGCCTATCTCTGTAGCCCAGCAGCTGCCAAGATCAGCATGCCCATATTTAGGCCAAGAATTTTAACAAGGATCTTCTGCCCTATTGTAAATGAAAATTTCCTACTATACAGAAGAAAGTGGAATTTCCTAATTTTATGCATAATTCCTATTGCAGTCTAAGCAAACCTCTTTGGCTTTTTGTCTTGCTTACCTGGCTTATTAGATTGTCTCCATTTCATCTAACAGGTATTTTAAGCAATAGTTTAAGCTTCTGTCTTAGAGGTGAGCAATGACGTATTAACAGAAATTCACCTTTAAGGTGCACCGTATAGATGCATGTAATTCCCCTCAGTTAGCTCAACGCCCAGACCAGACATAGTTGTTGCTTTTTGTCAATACATATACCTCTTTATTACTTAGAGATGAGTTAAATAGCAATATCCCACAATGCCATTAATGGTTCTTCTTCATATGCCATGTGTGAATGAGTCTCGGTATCAAGATAACCCTTAAGAAAGGGTTAACAAATTGCTCAAGGTCTTTAGTTCAGAAGGTCATAGGATGCCAGAAACAATAGCTTCGTAGCATCAGTTTCACCAGTACACAAACCTATCAATAAAAGAAGCCATGCATGTCTGCAGCATATGTTTAGTATATTAATTAGCTATTAATTTTAGAAATCTCTCTTTAAGAGGTACCTTAATATATATAGTACATTATATATATATTACAATTCTGTTAAGTAGAATTGCAAAAAAATCTTACTGCTAAGGTATTCCTTAGTATAGTTATTTAAATCTATGGTGTTCTGGAAATTTTTTTAAGATTGATTAAACCTTTTAGCCTAAATTTGCTCCACCTGTAGCAAAGCAGACTTCTCAGGCTGATTTCCTGAGAAAACAAAGTCTAAGTGCTCAGTTGGTGTCTGTTTCCCTTCTGCCTTCCTATCTTCCCATGTCCCATTGCTAATGGCTGCATCTTTTTAGTAATTTCAACCAGATATGACAAAGGGTAGATATCTTGAAGAAACTTCTGTGAACTAGAAGACCACCAGGAGGACACAGATCCTAGAGATACTGCAGGCAGCAGTGTGAAGTTGTTAGATCCCAGGGAATTCACAGAGTTTGCCATCACCCCTGAGACCGGCTTTTGCAGGAGAGCAGCTCCACCACTTACATTTCCTGGAGCTTTTCCTCTTTAACCAAGGTCTTAATCCAAGCTTTTTGGACACATATTCTTGACTCCTTATTGAACTTCTTTATTTACAAGCTAGCTATTGTGCCATCTCAACAGTTGATTGTTTTATTACTGCAGGATTTATGTACCCAAAAATATAACAGTATGTGCTATGACTCAGTTAAAATCTCATGCGGGAATAGCCCTGTAAAAGAACACACAGTTGTACTCTTAACTGTGTGGGGTCTTATGTACTCTATGGAGTAGAAGATCTAATGTGCTTAAGGCAAGGCTACTTTCCTTAGTGTAGGCCACCAGCTGACACTAGCAAGAGAACATATTGCTGGAGCAGTAGCAATAGATGTTGTCTTAGATCTGATTTAGAGTCTGTCAATACTGACGCTTCCCAATACTGACACTTTCCTGCTGTTTGTCCCAGAGGACGAACTGTAGACCACTAGGTGCATCTCACTTTTAAGTACCAGAAGGCTCAGGGTCATTTCAATAACCAGTTCTAGTGTAAATTAATACTGGTGCCTTTTGGCACTAATTGGGTATGCAAAACCAAGCATCCTCTCTACAATTATCTGAAACCCTTATCCTTTAATAGATCCATTCTACATTCTTCCAGTACCAAAACAGGTCATGTTTGTGTCCTTTGACTAAAAGGTTGTTCTTCATTTAATTGATTTTTTAATTGTTTACTTCAAAATACCTGGAAGTTCTTTCCATTAAAGCAAAAGTCTGTTCCATTTGTACAGCAAATGCTAGCAATTATGGCTTTTGGTGAGTGTTCAGGGCTTCATGACTTCAGTGTTTTCTGCCACCAAGTGTCTAATAAAGCATTTGAACTAAACCTTGGTTTAACATCTTTAACAAAACCTCTGTTACATATTGTTCCAAAAGTCTCTACTTAGCCCAGGTGCCTAAGTTCATGTTACTGACTCGTCACTGCAAGGCTGTGTTCCTGTACATACTTTCAGCTCAGACTCCAGTTGTAACTGGAGAAGATTCCAGTTTCAGTCCCTGTTGACAGCATAGTAGCAGAGATTCAACCATGCAAACCTAGAGTTATTTAATGAATGTAGGGACATGTAGTCAGTTGAGGGAAGTTCTCTTCCCTCTCTACTCTGCCCTAATGAGGCCACATCTGGAGTATTGTGTCCAATTCTGGTCTCCACAGTTCGAGAGAGACAAGGAACTACTGGAGAGAATCCAATGAAGGCTACAAGGGTGCTGAGGGGACTGGAGCATCTCTGTGCTGAGGAAAGGTTGAGAGCCCTGAGGCTGTTTAGCTGGAGAAGACTGAGAGGGGATCTGATCAATGCTGATCAATATCTGAAGGGCAAAGGGCAAGAGGATGGAGCCAGATTCTTGTCAGTGGTGCCCATCAACAGGACAAGGAGCAATGGGCACAAACTGGAACCCAGGAGGTTCCATCTGAACAGGAGGAGAAACTTCTTTGCTGTGAGGGTGCCAGAGCCTGGCCCAGGCTGCCCAGAGAGGCTGTGGAGTCTCCTTCTCTGGACACGATCCTGGGTACCCTGCTCTGGGTGACCCTGCTGGAGCAGGGGAGTTGGAAGAGATGATCTCAAGAGGTTTCTTTCAACCCCTACTGTTCTGTGATTCTGTGATACGTAATGAATGAGATAGCACAGTGCCAGATCTCCAGCATAATTCAGTATAAACTTCATGTGTATGAAAGCACTGCCTTTTTGTGTATTAAAAATGTTCTCAGTGAATAGCCTGGCCTAACCATTAGCTTCTTGATAACTTGGCCAATACTTTTCTGCTGTTGAGTTTTGCTAAAATTACTAAAATATGGAGACAGAACTGTCTAGTTTTATGCAAGGAAATCCAATTTGGAAACCCAAATTTGAAGTATCACAAATGCCATTTTGGGTATACAGGAGAAGCAGAAATGTGCTCATCAGCTATTTCTGAAATTTTTGCAACAACTTAGGCCTATATTTAGGTATGAAGCTGAAAAATTTTGGATTCTGATTTAATATCTCAATAAAACATCAAAAAGCACAGGTTAATAGAAATAATACAAGACAAAACAGCCACAATCATAGGTCAGTGTCCCTGCCCATGGCAGGGGGCCTGGATTAGATGACCTTTAAGGTCCCTTCCAATGCAAACCATTCTATGGAAGCTAATAGGGGCTATATTTTCTCTTTCTTACAACTTTTATTACATGATCAGCATAGGTTTTACAATAGCCAAACATAGCACGTATTTGCTTTGAGGTGATTATTCTTTGTGATACCTGCATTTGTTTCCCATCAGTAATGTCTGTTTAGAAATGAAGGGGTTTGTTCTGCAATGTGATAGACACTGAAGACTCTAACAAGGGTCCCATCCAAAGGTCTAAGTATTGAATGATAAGTGTATGTCCTGCAGAAAATGTTATATGTTCAAAGAGAAAGACTGAATTAAATTAGAAAATGGCCAAAAATGTGTGACCCAGCCAGTGGCTTTGCTGAGCAAATTATTCATTACAGCAAGCATCTAATTATTTCAGTTATTTGAATTTAAGATCTTTGATATTTATTAACAGATCCTGGCCCTCAGTCTCAGCTATCTTTGTCAGCAGCATGACAGATTGTCAGCTCTAGTAACCATATACATGAAATGCATGTTTTGTTCATAATGCCAGAATCCTCTAAAATTGTGAGGCAGGCAAGTGATAGCATTTATCATTCCCTAATCTTCCACATAAATCAGGAATTCAGTTTTCAGCCACCTAAGATATAGGAGGGAGTTGAAAGCCAAAATATAAGTAGGACCATGTATCACAATTTCTGATCAGCTGAAAGTGGAGGACAAGTGGAATGAAAATTCATTCTTGCGGATTACAGTTCTTGTACAGTCCCATTCTCTCTCATAACTTAGAATAGCATTAATGTTCTCTTAATCTTTCCTCTGGGCTGCTGAGAAGATGCAGAGCTTGTCTCTCAAGTTTGGACTTGTTTTAACACTATTAGCTAGAAAAAGTAGGAAAGCCATAAAATAGTACTTTGATCCCTTCAAATACAAACAAAATACTGTAAGAGTGCACAGGATGTGTTTCTTTTTTTTCACACCTAGGAAACTGCCCAGCAGTCTTGTCATGCCCTGCAAACACTCAGTAGGGACGGAATTTTTGGAAGCACTCAGCTCTGTCCTGTGGTCCTACCAACCTCAATGGGAGTTTTCCCATTCAGTGAATTGGACTTCCTCCAAATTCAGTGCTTGACCTTTCTGGAAATCCTGCTGCCCCCCAGCAAACGTGTGGTGACAAAGTTGCCAGGAAATACTTTGTTGCATCTAAGGCTCCTTTTCTAATTGCATGGAACTACAGCTGTGGT
This sequence comes from Eurystomus gularis, assembly GCA_013400335.1. NCBI lineage: Eukaryota > Metazoa > Chordata > Aves > Coraciiformes > Coraciidae > Eurystomus > Eurystomus gularis. The sequence goes on from VZZY01020623.1 coordinate 59,750, forward strand.
GCCAGGCCTTGAGGCTGGAGTGCTGGGAGAGAATGGACATGCTCTGAGCAGGAGGGCTGTGGAGCACGGGGACTGTAGGGTGGGACAGGCCTGGGTTTATCTTGGATATATATCTGGATATACCTCCAGATTTTACCTCGCTATAACTAGACCCATGTCTGTGAGTGGACTCTCCTCTTTGCCTGTACCTTGCATCCATGTAAGTGAGATTTGTTACAAGTGTTTTTTACATCTTCCGTCTGGTCACAGTGAGGCACAAGCCACATGTATAAACCTTCTCCTAAATCTTCATCTGCTTGGCTTAATCTAGGCTAAATATTGTACATCTTAACTAAGCAAGCCAGCTCCATACAGCAAGACATTCTCCATAGGCCTATTTGGTGCACCTAGCACCAGATTTTCTAGATGTTACAGGACATTTTAGCAGTGGAAGCACGTCTTTTTTATTTGTTAAGACTACTGTTGCTTTGTGAGTGGAAGTGCTGTGTTGCTTTGGCCGAAGACAGTTCATGCTGTGTTTTAGGCATGGTTAGCCCCATTACAGTTGTGCCACTGCTCTGCCCCATTCTCCACCGCCAAGATCCATGTTAACATGTCTACCAACCTCATCTGTCAGTTGAAGTCTGCAGAATTGCTACTGCCACTGCCAACAAGGGGCACCTACCTGCCAACAGACTGAGCTCCCCATCTTCCTATGGGAATGGATGCATAGGAGGCCTTTCCCTGGTCTCTTAGCAGCCAGGCAAGAAACCTCAGAAAGGGCTTAGTCAGTTTTGTGTTGCAGAGCTAAGTTTTGTGCTTCTTGCTCTTAACATGCTCAAAACATCTGTGTACGATGGAGGTCCCAATGAGGGGGCAGTAAGGGGAGCTGGATGTAAATGGACAAGCCCTTGTGCAGGTGGACATCACAACTAGTCCTGAGTATGCTCCTCTCTTCAGGGTCCTTCACAGGAGCTTGTAACTAGAAATGGTCTTGAAGAATGCTTTCCAACTTCAAGCCACTCTAAATCAGGAATGTACCACAGCTGTGATGGTTTCATTCATTCATTCATCAGCTTTGTATTTAAGGAGCATCCCTAATATTAAGAACTAGAAGCTTCTGAATACAAAAATCAGGAACATTTCTGTGCCCATGCCAAGGAAAAAGGAAGTTTAAAACTGTTGGAAAATGTTAAGCGCAATTGCAAAAGCACTGTTATGTTCTGAACTCCAAGAAACATGTGGCTGTGCTGCTGATACTATAATATCACTTGATTGCTGGTGCCAGGAGTATCAGGGCAGCCTCACCCAGTTCTGTTCTCCTCCAAGCCGGTCTCCTAGACTCTCTGGAGTCTATGGTAATTTTCAGCAGCTCCAGACACAGGCGAGCTTTATTCTGGTGTTCGTGTGCCATTAGGGATATTCTTTCTGATGGAGCTGAGAGACAGCTGAACGCAGAAGTAGATGGTTTTGGTTACTACTAGCCAGTTGTGTGGTGGGCAGGGATTGCTTAGGGACAGATTACAGCTGGTACATAGATGCGAGAAGGAACCTTTTGGCACCACTGTGTCCTCCTGGAACACTGACTGTACCCTGCTAGTGTTGTGCTTGCCAGGCAGTATGATCCCTGATCATCTTCTGGAAACAGAGCTCCTACCAGGAGCCACTGGACTGCTGGTGTCCCCTGGAAGGTTGTGGTCTTCCTTGGGCAGCGCCACCCACAAGCTGCACTCCCTCTCCATTGCAGGCAGTGAGCTGAGCTATGGGTGTAAGCAGGAATAGTGCCACGTTTTCATGTGCTCTAAGACTTATTTCAAACAGAACTTAAATCTCCAGAATTTCATGCCTCTATTCAGAAAAATTAAAAGTGCTTAATTGTTTGGCAGCCTCTTTTATTAGGCTTGTCTCTTTTCTAACAATGCACTAGATGCTTACAGCCTTTCAAATGGTTTATCTGCAAGAGCTTATGTTCTGTGCTGCTTCTTGCAGGCTAATAGGCTAGTTAAAGTAAAAGGTATCTCAAATGAAGTAGGAATAGCTGTCTGCTTTGGAAGATAGTTAAATTCTTGCAGAGGTGTGGTGATTGCACACCTTGGAAGAAGTTCAGGAAAGTTACATGGCAGCAATCTCCTTCTCAGGTCAGAGATGCTTCCAAGTAAAGGGGGTGAGTGTCATAAGTGTAGGCTTTATGGAATAGCTTGGGAGAACTCCCAAACTCCATGTTTTCCAAATGCTGGTGCTTCACTTCAGCATTATTACAGTTTTCCCTGAAGGACAAAATTGGCATAAACACTAAAAAAAAAAGGTGGAATAAACACTTCATTCTGTTATGATAATTGCATGATCCACTTCAGAAATATCTTCCGGTTTCTCCTAGCTTTGCTTGGTATTTGCAATAACTCTCTTCACCACGTACTGAACTTCTCCTCTGAGCCTTAGAGCTGGAGGGGAGAACTGAAATGCTACTGATTCAGAGGATGAAGATCCATTTGCAAAGTTAGTGTGCCTAGGTATGCCTCCAAAGAGAAACGCTGAATAAAAATCCACCTTGATGTACTCTTGAATTGCAAAAGCTGCCTAATGCAGCCTGTGTCCATGATTTATAACAATGACTCATAAAATTGCATTATACTTAATATGATGTAACGCTGATGCAAGATGCCATTCGTGGAATTTCAATGTCACAAAGGAAAAGAGAGGAGTGAGCAATCTGGTCATGTACCTTGCCATGCTGTCAAAATCAAAAGTTTCCAGCCAAACTATGCAGAATGTTTCAGTACCTGCTTCGCTATTTTTTAGCAGGATAACTTGGAGCATAAGATTTTTATTTCCTGGAGCATAAATATCTCTCAGACACACATTACCACGTTACTTACAGTAATTTAATTAACTTTGTACTTGAGAAGACACATTTTCTAACAGACAATTCAGTCTTGCAATTATAACTCCTCACATGGAAGTTTGCAGGGCAAATCAGGATTACCCCTTTAAATTAATTCAAGTTTTATCTCTCTTTTCTGACCCAGCTGTTATGAATTCTCCTCCTGTTCTCCCTGTGCTGTTTGCTTCTTCCTGAAGTGAATCAGCATTTCAGGAAATACTAATTCAAAGAGGAAAGACATCCTAAACTCTTCTTTCTGGAGGTCAGAAATAGCTGCTCTCCAATAGGTTTGATGAATGATGTGAGGCTTCTCGGGCTGCTCAGGGCCAGTTTTGTAGGGTGTATGTGACCCCTGTTCTGAACTCTGTCCCTTCCTTTCCAAGCAGCCTGGGAACTTTGGAGTTATACCTATGTGTTACAAAACTGAATCCTAGTGGTTTGTTGCCAAGACAGAGAGAGTAATGGAGAGCTAGAGCCCTGTCCTTTAACAGTAAGAAAACTGTTTCTTGCTCCACCCCAACAGTGGAGGCATCATGGGTGCTCATTCTACAGGAACCATCGGCATCGCTGGCATTGGCCTGCAGTTTGGGAGCTGCTGGAAATAGAGACATTTCACATCTCAGGTGGGAGTTCTCCTCGCTGCATCTTGGGTGTGCACATGAGTATTTTTCAAGCGTTGCACTACCAAGGCTGTTGAGGAAAAGCAATATGGATGTTCTCCACCCATGGCCTCTGAAATCTTCTGAATTTGACACAGTCAATTTTCATTTACTTCCAGAAAGGGCTGACAGATAAACGTACCATTGCTCTGACAGAGTCATGTACTCACTCGGTTCAGAGATACTGTTGTTAGCATCACAGGAAGCAGAGAGACATCTGCTTAGATAAAACAAGACTGTGAGAAGATGGAAAGTCTTAAACTAAGATCTCCAGAAAGTCTGGATCAGGCTTTTCCTGGTGGTTCTCTATTGGTTTACACCATACAGACATACCTATCCTCAGTTTCCCTGGTAAGCCCAGCAGCACTTGCCTACTGCAGTGCAAAGTCTGTCATATTTTGCTCACCAAGATGGAACAGATTAATTTACCAGTGATTCTTAAAAGGACAATTAGATAATAATACATGTATGATTCACTAGAGTGCACCTAAATCACCTGCAGCTGGTGTAAGCCTAAACAAGGACCTTCTCACAGGTCATTCGTGAGCACCCAGGGAAGTGGACACTTGCACTGCAAGACCAAAGAAGTAGAAGGGACTGACTTTTGAACAGCGTAGTGGTGCCTACAGGAGAAGGTAATAAACCAATAAGAATTGAACATCTAATTTATTTTTGGAAGCCCAATGGGTGCCAGTCTGTCTACTAGGTGCATAAATATCAAAACCCTAGCCATGGGCAAGTAAAACTAGACAAGAATTTGTAGCCCAGAGGAAAGGCACCAAGAATAGATTGTGTGGAGGCTGATAAGATCCATATTGCTCCAAAAGAGAGTGAACCACCTCAAAACAAGACAGCCTTTGTTGTGAAAGGGTTAGGTTGTGAGAGACCTAGCTTGCCAAATACCCATAATGGCCTCCCTCTGCCAATTGTCTTTAAATACTGTGGTCTTTCACATAAGAGCAAAGCCTGAAAGGAATCTCTCTAGCAAAAACATCATCTATTCATTCTCTACAGGATGGTGGAGTAACATGCCTCTTCTCAGTCATGTTACTCTTTCTTTCCCCTGAAGATTTCAGAGATTTGTTCTAACAAAGATCAGTAATTTTGCTCTGTAAGGGATGCCGGAAGAAGCGTAGAAGTATCTCTAGATCAGAACAGTTCCTGAGCCTGCTGGAGAAATGGCAGATTGCCAGAGATAGCACACACCACTGTTCTCCCAGATAACAATGCATAGAGCTGAATCTTCCAGGCATACTCTCTTAGGACAGCAAATTGTGCACATAGAGGTGGGAAACACAAGGAGTTCATGTCCTCAAGGGGAGGCTGCTGCATGCTTTGCCTTCCCATGGGCCAGCTCCTGGACCTCCTCCTCTACCCTAGATCCATACCTGGGTGATAATGGAGACAAAAAATGCAGCTTCTTTTTTTGTCTGTATCTTTGAGCTTTGCATTAGAAAAAAAATTCTAGACAGTAGCCAGTTCCATCTATGTTTGCAGTCCTCTGTAGGCTGAGAATCTTTTCATTTTCCTGGGATTTCTTGGGAATCTTTTACTGCCAGCACCTACTGAATAAAAGCAGACCTTTCAAGGAAGTTGCTTTCCCACAAAGGAGAAACTCTTCTGCTATTTTTGAGTGGATTTGTGCTTGTATAGCAGAGCAGACTGGGGGCCTTGGTGGTTTACCAGGCTCTTCAGTATGTGCCGTCATCCCACCAGAAGCCAAGTCACAAAGATCTCAGATCATTTGTTTAGCAATTAATGGTTAATCTGTCAGTTATTCTCAGAATTCAGTGTTAATTTTGCCAGTGTTTTGAAGCACCATGTTTGCATTAGAGAGGCAGGTGCAGGCACTGGGGTTACTAGACAGAGCAAAAACCATAATCTCACCTATCAAACTCCTACAGTAGCATTAAATAAAAGAAAGGTTAGGCTTTTGTTCGGGGTGGAAATGGCTTTTCTTCAATACAATCTGCTTGGCTCCAGCATAAGTGGAGATGTCTCAGAGCCTAGAGGTAATTACCACAACAAAAATAGTATCCACAAATTAACTGCTGCTCCTAACTTCCTTCTCCCATTTGCTTCTAAGTCGCACAAACATAATGCTAAAATCAGTACTAATGCACCGGAGCACAAACAGTGGAGAGATAAAATAAAGAGCTAAGAAAGCAAGAGGATCTACGTTTGTTCAGCAAGATGTGATCAGCAAAACGGTAACTCCCATATGGAAAGCAGCGCTGGACCATACCTGCCCAAGGCTGTATGGGGCATAAATACGGGGCATGCAGGCATCCCCGGGCTGTTCCTAGCTGGTGTAAATCAGAGCCTCTCCAGCGGTGAGGCTGCACTGAGGTAAGCTGATCTGAGGAGCACAGATCAGATTGGGTCTTGCACCTGCAACAGCTGCCATTGGCAATCAGAAAATTGAGTGCAACAAACAGCAAAGGCAGCAAACCCAGAGCATTTGGTGCCCAGGATCCCCAGGAAATGTGTGTGTGTTGGAAGCTGCTGAATTCCTGTCTTCCCCAGCCCTGGTTGTGCAGTAGCTGCTTTCAGCTACCTGGTCCCAGCAAATGGGGAACTGGTGGGAATCTTGCTGTTCAGAATGCTAAACCAAATCTGTACAATGGTGTAACAGCCTCTGGTCTTTTTGCTAAAGTATTTTTCTTCTTGAAGAGGTAGTCCTCACACAAAGAGCAAGGTTTAAACTGTTGGGTTGAAAAAGATCTTTTTCCAAATGAGTGAGAAGTTCATGTCTGAACCTGACGAGAATCCCATTTGCTCACACAGTAGCAGGCAAGCTTTTTATCATAAGTACCATTTGACTTCCTAGATAGAATGTTTGTTTGCTTTTTTCTTTTTACAGCTATAAAGAGTAACATTTAGACATATATTTGATGGACAGGTGGGCCAACAAGCTTGTATAACCTGCAAAGGTGCCTACTTCTCTATTGTGGAACAATGTTAGCATTACAGCACACCATAGTTCTCCTGGCCTGTACATGATCTAAGCCCATCTCCAGTCCTAGGTTGGAGACGACCACATCTGTAGGAGAGCAGAGGAACTTACCTTCCGCCCTGCCTCATTGTTGTGCAGGTTCATGAGCGTCCTTGCATTTTGCTTAATCTCCCGGGCATCCACAAACACTTTGGCGAATCCTATCCCGTATCGAATGTCAGCAGAGCAGCCTCCCCACTTCCATCCTTCCTCTTTATGGTACTGTCCTTGTTTCTCTTTGTCACAACCACAGTCACTCAGGTTGCCCTGTGTGCAGGCAGCTGTGATTGCATGTGCTACTCCAGCAGCAATGATGGCATACGTGAACGCTGCTTCTCTGCTACCTGAAATTAAAAGAGTGCTGTAAATATGTGGTACAACATGGAGACATTAGTTAGGAAAAGATAGGCAAGTTCCTGCAGCGTAAACATCAGAATGCTATTATTAGGAGTGCTGTAAATCTGCAGACATAAGCAGGTCTCTTATTTTCTGAGTATTGATTTTTGTGGATGTTTGCTCTCTAGAATTATAACTCTCCAGGAGGCAGTAGGAGATAAAGTATTATTTAGGCAACTTCATATATATATTTCCAGATGGTATTAGAAGTAGTCAGACTAAACTTTTTATAGAGAACAGGTGGGGTGGTAAAAGTTCTAGCTCAGAAGGAAAGAAAGAAAAATAAAATAGGTGGAATTAGGGGTGAAATTGCTAAAACATCCATATTCAACCTTTTAAAAAATCAGCTCAGAAATGGGACTTTATTTAGAAATCTTATTCTACACTAAGAGGAATTTTTACAGGAAAACAACCTCTGTTAGAAATCTTATTCTGAAAATATTTTAGCTAAACTGGAACATTTGTAGGTGTCACAAAATTTTAAACACAGACATTTGTGCAAACTCAATGAAATAAGTTTTGGGTTTAATTTCAAAATTTCTCACAGGATGGAAAAGGGTCCTGGTCTGTTGTAGGTACTATGGCAAAAGCAAAGTAAAGAGTGAGTCTCACCAGAGGGCTGTGAGGAAGTTGTTATTCCAATACTATTTTGTGCAATATGGCTATAATGACAGGCTTCTGTTTATTTGGGGGGTGTCTCACTTTAAATCTATGATTTATCTTCCTGAATCTTACTTGTTTTTTCTGGTGTGTGGGTTTCCCATATATGGATCCTATGGGATCTGTGAGGCTGTTGGAACCAGTTCTGCTGAGAAGGCCACCTCAAAACATAAGGTTTGCAGTGGTTGCCCACATATATCAAACAGCCCTTTAAAAATCTGTGGACCTCCCAAACTAGGAATTTACCTCTACTCTTATTTCTCCATAGGCAAGGTATAGCCTTGTATCAATAAGTTCAGAATCAGGCTCTTAATTAGGAGAAGGCAGATGGGAAGATCAGCTTCCCTTCTCCAAACACCAGCCAGTTAAGTTATGGCAGACCTCAACTGCTGGCAATTGTTTATTATACATGAAACAAGCACATTTCTGCTGTTTATTGGATTTCACAAAAAAATAACCACTTGGGAAACAAATCTTCCAAGTATTCCATTCTCATTACATGTCTTTCACATATATGATCTAGATCTCTGTACTTGACACTAAATGGTTCTTTCAGTTAAAGATATTTCCTTCTTTATGGCAAGGAAGTAAAATGGAAAACAAGATGACGTAATAAAAATCTGTCAATAAGCAACTTCGTGTCCTTTTACTAGCACAGGCAATATTCCCATTGTGTTATTGAGGAACTTACAGTCAAGCATCAGACTTCCCCAAAGGATTTCTTATTTTCCCTTATTTAAAAAATGAAAACTCATCAAGTGTTGAATTGTTACGACTGTGAACTTTGCAGGTGAGGCTTTCTAGAACTAGTGGCTTTTCATGAAAATCTGAATGCTGGATAGAAATCCCAGGTTTTAGGTGTATTTGGAGGTGTGCTCCCCAAGCTTCTGTGTGACCCCACAGGGAGACCAGAGGAGGCAGGTGGAGGTGGGGTGCCACTCCATGGTCAATCCGTGAGGACCAGCCAGGGCACCTTTCTAGTTCCTCCTCCAGTTTATCCTCAATATCCTCACTATTTTAAGTACAACAGTGTGAAAAATGCACTGATAAACAGGAGACGGTATAATACAAAGTCTCAGTTTCTCCCTTCAGAGAGGAGCAATGCATTCCACCAGATTTGATTCATGAAGCAGCACTTGGGACAGCATCAAAAACATATTTTGTGTTGAAATTTGCATCTGATTCTGTTTTTCCTTTGGTTGGGTGATTTCTGCTCTAGCACAAGTTGTTTTCAAGATCTAGAATAAAAAACACTGGGAGATCATTTTAAGCTGACACATTCAACATTGTGAGGACTAAGCAGCTCTTTCGCTTCTTAGAGGGGAGAAAAAAGCAACACAGAGTGTAAAACACAAGCAGAATCAGAATCCATTGTTAGACTTGATCATAAAATATATTACACAAATTAAGCCATTCTTTAATTTTGTCTGGTTCAGGGGGAAATTTCAGCAGCTTTTTAAAACTTAAAGTTAGGAGATGACAAGGTAAACAAAGCAAGTGTGTGGAGGAATTGATCCAGGTAGGAAGTACTTTGGCACTTGTGCTGTATTGATGAAGTGGCACTGGCTCGTCACGTCTGCCTCAAACTATCCCCATTTTCCATAAATGATTCACTTTTTTCAGCTTTGTTACCCTTGTCTGGCTCATAGAAATGTCAGCTTACAGGGGAGGGTTAGTTCATTTTGAGCCTCTTCTGTGGAAGTACTTTAGTACTTTACTGAAACAGTGTAATAGGGGTTTTTTAATCAAATGGGATATCATGAGTGCATATAGCGACTACTCCTCCTCTACTTCTCATTTCAGCAGACAGTTGAAATGCCTGGAGGATCCCAGAAGAAAACACTGCTTTAACAATGTATGCTCAGGCAGCTGCTTGTTGCAGGCAACAATTTGTTTCCTCTGAGCTTCTGCTGATGCTTTAGAGCAGACTGACCAAAGAACAACTGCTCCGTATTCAGTCTAATCTCAAAATATGGGTTGAAAGGTGCAACCTCATTACATCAGGAGGTTACGTTCCTCCTTTATTTTCTTTCTTGTTTACTTTTCAGCCTACACTTTTTATGTGCATCTGACAGCAAACTGTGCCATTCTTTGTCTCTCTGAATTTAGCAGCAAAAAAATCAGGATCTTAGTGTTAGAAACAAGTCAGGCTTTAGTATCAACTCCACACTGAGACTCTCTTGTATTTACTTTAAGATGGAGATGATGGTGACTGTAACATCACAAAATACTTGATAGGTGGAAACAGTGCTTCTGGTTCAGGAGGGCAAAGAAAATTAGCAAAGCTGCTATGGTAGGAAATATAGGGTAAGGAAAGAACAGACCAGTGGCAATGCATCACACCATGGGAGACACAGAGCATGCTTTGGTTAATGAGCAGAACAAGCAAAATACTTCTAGCAAAAACAGGCAGTCAGTAGGCTGATGGTAACATCAGGGGTTTTGCTTGTCTGTATAACTGAAAGAGCACAGAAAACCCTAATCTACATTCATTACCTTCTCTAGATGGCTACAAAGATCAGACAGTAGCTGGAAGAGTAAACTGGTGTGTATTCAGCAGCAAGATCAGACAAGACTTTCTGGAGAGAGTATAACGAAAATGTTCTTATTGGCATGAGCTACTCAAATTGTCTCTTGGACAATTTTCTAACCCATTCGCTAGATTAGTTGAGTGGACAACCAGGAATTATATCTTTTTTGTAGCCAGTTCCCACTGAATCTATCCTTAAACTGCAAACGGACTTAAATCTGTGATTTAAAAAAAAAAAAACCTGAAAAAAAGTTTTAAAATAATTTTAAAGTGCATATAATGAACAAATCAGTTGATCTTTGTGGGAGGATTGGTGGAAATCATGATCCCAGATGCTGGGTCAACTTAAGAGGTTTTTTGTGGCGGGTTTTCCAGTCAGAGACTTTCAAGGTTGCACATAAAACCACTTGTGATGAGTAAACTGTCAAAAGAAAGAATGCCTGAGAGCTAAAGGAGTTATGGAGAAAGGTGGAGAGTTAGCTGTATGTGTACAAGAGTTGTAACCCTGCCTTTCAGCTCCCAAATGACCTTTTCTTCTCTTTGTGTCAAATAAGCAAGGGCTAGACACACACCAGAGCTCAGCTGGAAGTGTTAGAAACTTCAGGAAGGATCTGGGAGCCCTTCCAAGGTTGCTCTGGTCACCTGCAAGGGTGGTGATCTGGTGGGAGTTTCTAACCATGGCAGCATTTCCAGGTATAACCACTGTATTACCACAAACAATGCTGAAGCTCAGTGCAGATGCACTGGTGGAAAAGGGGAGAGGAACCCTCCTGAGTCTGACCCCAGCAGTGCCACCCATCAGCACATGGCCTAGCCATGGGGAGTGGGCACCAATGTCTGCCTGTCTCTGCCCACCTCATGCAGACTTGGGGCTGTCCTCAGCCTAAACAAGTGCTTCAGTGCTATGAACACAGAGGCTTTTCTTCATATGTTGGGCATAAATATCTCCCTGTTCTTTCTATATTTTTCTGGACTTCAATAAGGCAGGTGATGAGTTGCAGCTCCATTTGCTTTGATGGCAGGTAGCTGGGCATCCATGGCTTCCAGTATTTCTGCAGCTCCACTCCATCAATGCAAATTGTCCTCCAAAGCACTGAAGTCCTGTCTTTAGACTGAGTAGCAAGTGACAAGCACAAGCTGTCTTTATCTTTGTTGCTGAGCTCTGCACAGTCACCCACTACCACAGAGTGTCAGATGTCATCAAGGGAAGCACTAAGATTATCACAGGTAAGTGCAAGCATAACTATTAGCAGCACAGGTGGCTCTCCTAACACTGAGCATAATTATATATAACTCATGCATACCTTGGAGCAATAATCCTGCAAACACTTACATGAACCTCTTTGATTTTGTGTAGAAACAGTTGTAAGACTGGGCTTTGACTGGTCAGCAACTGGCCCACCTGTCCATCAGCAGCCTGTGTACCAGCCTGCATCCTGGTTTAATTTAGCTACCTTAATTTTTAAGTTTAATCTTCAAATTTGTACAGTTTGGAAAAAGTTTCATTCACAATGAAATGAGAAGTTCATTTTAAACTGATGCACAATTCCTTGATGTTGCATGGGAAAGATACGGAGTGGATTTATTTGCAGGAAGTCAGTAGGTGCTCAGCAGTTCGGTACCTCTCAGGATCTAAGTATGTTTCTAAATAGCTTGGCCCGCCCTATCAGTCCCCCTCATAAATTGAGTAAGCTGTGAAATAAAAAAGACAAATTTCTATTTATCTCACTGGAAAACATGGGTTGTATTTTCAGCTATTTAAAGCCAAAGGGTCAGAGAGGGAGTTATCTACAGTGACATGAGCTGAAATATGATTGTGAAAATATAAAGATGGAAAATACAGTGTACCTTGCCAATTATGTGCCATAGCTAAATTACTTCACATCTCTCTATAGAGGTCATAACTCATAGCTAGGAAAAACTAAGTACTCATCCTCTGCCTACTTTGGGGTGCACCTCCTCCTTCCTTTGTAGACTATGTATGATCTTGCAGGTTTTTTATTTTTATCTTACTTTAACGTAGTATGTATGATTAATAAGAATGGGAGCTTAAGAACATCATTGAAGTATCCCCCTCATTTTTCTTCCCCCTTCTGTAATGGTTCAAAGTTTTGAGGGGTTTAATGCCTTAAAATATTGTACTGACTTGAAATGAAAATGGCAGTTGCCTATAAATCGGCAGTGTGTTCTGTGTAAATACTAGTACCAATAAATAAAATTAGTTGCTCTAAGAGGCATTTAAGACTTTGGGGGTCAGAGAGAAAACGCTCCAGGTATAGTGATTATTTTTGAAAACACCCTCTTTAAATTGATAAAGGCATTCACATTACAAGAATCACAGCCAGTATTTTGGAGTTCAAACAACAGTTTCCCCTTTTCAGATGACTCTGATCCCTCCACACCACTGCCTGAGTTCGATGCTGCACACTGACCCTGCAAGAGGAGATGGCTCTTCTACCTTCCTAATGAAATGTAATCTTTCTGTTTCTCCAAAATATGTACTCACAAAACACATCTAAAGGCAGGTATGAAAACCTTCTGATGGCAATTCCAACTGCAATGACCTTGGGGCAATGTTTTATCTTACTGTGACAGTCCCTGATGAGAAAGACTGACTTTTTGGCATAAAGCAGCATGCTGGGGTTTGGATGTTCAGGCCATGTTTCAGCCTGGCCTCTGCTTTGCCTGCAAATAACTGTTCTTGTACAAAGTACTGACATTAAAAACTAGTTTTAAAGGCTGGAAACTCAGCACAGAAATGCAAATTCTGACCTTATTTGAGTAGCTAGCAAGACTCCTGTTAATTACAGTATTTTTCTGTGTATCTCGGGGGTTTTGCAACGCTGCTGGTTCAGAAAACAGGGTATTTATCAATCTTTCTTATAACTATTGACCACATCGAATACTGCAGCAGCGCTTAGGATCTAGTTTCCCACAGATGGTAATATTCCATGTAATATAAAACCAGCAAGCATTCTCGTTATGATCTACCAGAAGTTGTTTACTTATCTGTTATTTTATAAGTCAAAGAATCAGACTTTAAAACTTGACACAAGAGACTACACTAGTATTAAAAATCAAAAAGCTGTATAAAAGACTGAAGATTAAATCCTCTCTTGAACTTGGCTGAAACCAGTCTTGCTATAATGCTCTTCGGAGACCACCACATATCTCCATAGCCCTCAGCTGGTTCCCTCTACCATCTCCATGCAGGGTTCACCACAGCTTCTGCAAGGATGTAGTGCTTTTCTTTTCATAGATCTGTACTGAAATGAGTTTCCACTTTGCTGTGTCACTTCGCAGAGACGCAGTCAAACAGTTTGCGTTATTTTTATTTGGGAAGTCTCATTTCACAGTGGAAGTGCTGCTCAGCTATGACAAAAGGACATAGCTTCATCATAGCACTTGCTTGTTCTGTGATCCAAATTTGATTTTGATTTTTTAATCCAAATCTGATTTTCAGCTTCTATCAATCATCTCTGGTTGCTCAGATGTTTATGCTTGAACCACATTTTGCCTGAAGAGAGGTGGGCACGAGATCTTTTGGCCTGTCCTCCTTTAAAACCTTGGTTTTGACTGTGGCCATCTTCAGGAACAGAACTGCTGACCACTGTAACAAATATGTTTGGTTTTAAAAGTGTCCGTAATTGCAGCGTTGCGTCATCTCCATGGTTATTTTAAAAATTCTCTTAGTGACTTTACATTATTAATAAGGTGTCTATAGAATTGTCTAGGAAAAAGAAGTCCTTGTGTTCATCTTGATTGCAACTTTATCATTTCCTGCCGTAACTGGACCAAGTCCTCAGCTGGAGTAAACTGATGTCACTTTTACTCTGTTATTTCTCTCCACGTTATTGGCAATATTGTCACCAGCTGTTACGATAAGATAGCCACAATTTGTCAGTAGGGAAGAATCTCTCTTTTGAAGGACAAACTAGATAAAATGACACAAGAAATGGGGAGTATATGCTGTGCACTGGTTGGGAGCAGGCTGTAATGAGCTGGAAACGCCCGTCTGTGATCACAAATACACCTTATGAAGTGTGGATGAACTTAAATGGTTGCTAACTGTAACTCTACAACTGAATTATCACTAGAAGATGAATTCTATGTGAATGTGTTAAAATACAGATAGACACATTCTACAGATTAGAACAGGAGAATTCTGCTTGATGCTTTCCTTCTACTGAGTACTTAAGGTAAAAGTAACGACACCTGGTTTTGAAGAGCTTTAGCTTCACGTGCCATCAAAATCATGGGCTGGGAAACAGTTCATAAGAATCTGTGGTATCCAAGGGAACTTATTTGTATGGACTAGCACACGCAAGTCCTATTAGCATAAGAGTTACTTAAGCACATCCTCCCAAATTGATATTAGTCGCTGCTCACGCTCAGCAGTGCAGTGGCAAGGCGAGCCACATTACTGTCATTCTGAAATCATCTCCTAATTATAGAACCAGTACATCAGGGCCACTCCAAAGGCAGTGTGAAGTGGAATGAGGTCACGTGTGGCCCGCTGACTTTATTGCAAGTGGCAAGACAAAGGTGCCCTGCAGACTTCTGAGGTAATAACTTTAAGGATGCAATTGGCCAAGAAATATAGTCAGTCTCTGAATGCTATAAAAGGTACTAATGCATTAGTTGCTGTTTGAATAGTATTTTGCAATACACACTGTGTCGAAGGACCAAGAACACAGAGCTGTTGATGCTAATTAAAAAAGCTAGAAGGGTACAGTATCTTTGCCCTAATGTTAACTTGGATTGTTCTCATGCACAGCAACCTTAAAATACATCCTATAGTAGGATCCTATATCCTACTACATCCTATAGGTATATGGTCCTACATGTCACACATCTCTCTCTCCTGTTTTGGGTAAGGTCTGATCTCCTCTTTGGGGACACCAGATCTGACTTACAGCTTCACGGCACATAGGTTTTACCCTTTTAAACCTATTTACCCTATTAGCCTTTATTTCATAGAATCATTTAGGTTGGAAAAGACCTTTAATATCATCCAGTCCAACCATAACCCTACTTTACCTGTAGATAGAATGGTAGCCCAGAGCACACTCCAACACAGGGATTTTAGGGGAAAAGAGAGAAATGTAAGGGTGAGATGTTTTTTCCTTTATAGCCATAGAAAGATGAGCTGTGACAGATATTCTAGGTTTCTATATGTGCTGATGGGGAGGAAGCAGAAGAACAAGGAGACAACATGAGTAGGAGTGGCTACATTATGATATTTCATGATTTTTGAGGGCCTGGACATTTGTATCTTTAAGACATCCTCTTGTATGCAAGTCAAACTCACCATGGCAGATTTCAAACCTATGTGATTTTTAACAAAGTTTATTTTCCAAATGTAAATGCATAACCTGTTTAAATTTGAAGGTTTTTGTTATTTTTTAAATGAGTTTTGTAATTTGGATGCCACTCAACATTTGGCTGTGTTCCAAAACCAGTGGTGAATTTGCCCTATCCATCTTAGCCTTGTAATGGATAGATAGAACGTATTAAGAGTTATCACCTCAAAAGACAGATCAAAGTCTACTTCCTTTAATATCGACTTTCTTTAAAAGGACCTAAATATAACCCGCTAGCTAAATAATTCAATTTTGGGAGCTGGGGGGAGAAAGGAACTGAGTGCATGTTTGTACAACAGACCACGATAACTCCACAGTTTTATGATTTGTTGGAGAAGAAGAAATCCTTCTCACATTTTCTGTTTAAGCCAATGTTACTCTTAGGCTAAATGAGCCCAAACTTGTCAGCCATCCAAATGGACTCTTCAGTGACATCAGTGGCAAACACTTGCACGGATCACTGACAGGAACAGCTCTGCTCAAGGAATAGAAACAATGAGCTAATCTGAATAAATGGTCCATTTTCCGATGTTTCACAATGCCTTGCAGGATGGATTTTACATTCCCTGCTTGACTCTTTCTGTTGATTATCAAAGGTGTTGAAAGATCAATAAGTCACACGTGGCTTTCAAATTTAGTTGTCCTGTTCTCTTACTGCTCTTTTCCTAAACATCTCTGAGTTTTGGGAAATACACATATCACCATGCACACGTGTGATAAAATACACATTCAGTTAACGCAGACATTCTCAGGAGTTCTGGAGCAGAGTGGCAAGGCTGTATCTCTGCATTTCATGAGAATGAAAGGAATTATGTATGAGGGATGTGTCCTGCCATTTGTCCACATATGACTAAACAGTGTGTGGAGCCAGTCCAGTCCGGAGGGTTTCCCAACAAGCTAGAAACCAGGGCACAGCTGCTGTACAACTGCTCAGGGCTCTTCCAGCTTCTGTCCTCAGTCATTTCTTCCATTTTCATGAAATATCCATGTTTTCTACCATGCTAAACATTTGATGGGTTTTATGGTTTTTACATCTACATTTTAGATGAGAAGGCAGAAAGATCTCAAGACTGAAGGCTGGAAACCATAGCTCCCAACTTCAATTTCAGGATGCAGAATGCCGCACTGTGAATGATTAGCTTTCAATGATGGCACTAAAAATGGCTACACCTGTATTTGGAAAAACGCTTTTCCTCAGTCTTTGTATTTTAAGTGCTGTGGGATCAACAGATGCTGAGTAAGCTCCACTGCTATGTGCTTTGCAGTACAGGAGTTTGAGAGTTTTAACCTCAGCTCTGTTTCCTCAGGTATTTGGTGTTTGTCATTATTATTGCTATTTTATTTAAGAATTTTTATCTGGTTTGTACTGTTGCAATAACTGAATAAAACAGAAACTGGAAATGGGATCTTCTGCCTGTTGATTGGAGCAGGTTTTGTAAATGCCCTGACATTCTCAAAACAGAACTCATCCATTCTTTCTGGTGAGAGAGTGGGCACTAGATACAATTGATCTAGAGTAACTGTTTGACGTGGTGGAAGTCTTACTATAAGACTGATTGCTGGACCTTGCTCCAGAGAGGTACGAGCATCAGGCCTGTATCACTGTCGAGGTGCCTGCACCCCAGAATTGTCATTCTAACCCCACTCAGCATTTGGTCCCTGTCCACTACCTTTAACCAGATCCAAAAACCTTTTTTGCATGCCTAAGTGTAAGAATAAGGCTCCTGTCCAAAGCACACAAATGGGAAACCTTCAGAAAGGCTTTGTGAGAGCAGGATAGTGAAAAACACTGTGGTGGGAGCTAACGCATGTGGAAGTGCTTCCTAAGCCACAGCAAGGGCAGCAGCAGGTACCCTGCCGGGAGGAAGCAGAGATGTCAGTCGTGCTGGTAACCACAGCCTCAGCATCCAGGTGAACATGCTCAAGGTAATGGCCCTGCTCTAGCTGGCACAAGCTATGGGAACTGGCTGGTCTTTCCCAGCACCAACAGCTCTGCTCCGTGACACTCCCCATGTGCCCCCCTTCCGGTGTCGCGTGGGTGGGAGTCGGGCAGTAGAGAGCAGAGGGGCAACATACCCACTTTCAGCTCCTTCCCAAAGACGGTCCTCTCTCCCAGGGCAGAGCAGTTCCACCGCCCATTGCGAAACTGGAACTGGCACTCGTTGATGCCCATCTGGGACCCTTCCCCGATGACGATAATAGCGTCGGGCCTGCTCTGGCAGATCGCCCGCTGTCGGGGGGCAAGACCCGGGATCTTGTTGCAGATGATGCTGGCTCCCAGGGCCACCACAGAGGAAAAACCCCTGCAACGACAAGACACCAGGGCTGGCTGAGGGGGGGCTCGTCCTGGAGGCACCCCACCGCCTTCCCTCGCTGCGAGACCCAGCTTTGGCAGGTGCCCCCG
>VZZY01020626.1:0-10098 GCA_013400335.1 Eurystomus gularis
TTGGAGATGACACCAAGTTGGATAGAGTGTTGATCTGCTGGAGAGCTGGGAGGATCTACAGAGGGGTCTGGCCAGGCTGAGGCCAATGGGATGAGGGTCAACAAGGCCAAGGGCCGGGTCCTGCCCTTGGGTCACAACGACCCCCTGAACGCTCCAAGCTGCGGGAAGAGCAGCTGGAAAGTGCCCGGTGGAAAAGGACCTGGGGGGGTTGGTCAACAGGTGGCTGGAGATGAGCCAGCNNNTGGTGAGGAGCAGCTGAGGGAGCTGGGGGTGTTGAGCCTGGAGCAAAGGAGGCTCAGGGGAGATCTTCTCTCAAGTTTTTCTCTTGACAAGTCCCTGACAGGAGCTTGGAGCCAGGTGGGGTTGGGCTCTTCTCCCAAGGAACAAGTGACAGGACAAGAGGAACTGGCCTCAAGTTGCTCCAGGGGAGGTTTCAGTTGGAGCTGAGGAGCAATGTCTTGGTGGGAAGGGCTGTGAAGGGCTGTGCCAGGCTGGGCAGGGCAGTGGTGGAGTCCCCATCCCTGGAGGGGTTTCCAAGCCGTGGAGATGTGGTGCTGAGGGCCATGGGTTAGTGGTGCCCTGGCAGGGCTGGGGGAACATTTGGACTTGATCTGAATGTCTCTTCCAACCAGAACAATTCTATGGTTCTGTGCATGAAAAAGCAGTGCTATAAAACCTCACGGGTCCATATCCAGTGCCTCGTGAGCCTCAGTCAAAGCATCTGAATCTAGGTGAGATTATAAATTTAGCCTTGGGCTTGGAGAAGGTCTTTGTCTTTAGCCAGCAAAGCTTCCTACTACCTCAGAGTGGTTTTAGCGCATCATTTTTCGGTCTGGCCAGCTCACCACAGCTGGCTCTGAGCCACCATGTTTTGTTAGACAGGCCAGTTGGTGCTCCAGACAACTTTAAATCATGCTCCAAGCTGAGACATGAGAACAGGAACTGTCAGGCTCATACGCCACCGTCTCTCTGGTTATAATGGTCACCTCATTTTTCTTTCAGGACTCCCTTAATGATGGCTTGCACCAGGAAAAACCTGGAGGTAATCAAAACTCTCGTGGAGCATGGAGCCAACCCACTGCTGAAGAACAAGGATGGTTGGAATTGCTTCCACATTGCGAGCCGGGAGGGCCATCCCCATGTCCTCCAGTACCTACTGAACGTGTCCCCGGGCAGCTGGGACACGGAGAGCACGATAAAGAGAACGCCTCTGCACACAGCAGGTAAAAGAGGGTCTGTGCCACCAGATGGGTTGGGATCTGATCAGTGCTGCTCAAGAGCTCAAGGGCCCATGGGGGGCAAGAGGATGGGGCCAGACTCTTGTCAGTGGTGCCCAGCGCCAGGCCAAGGGGCAACGGGCACCAAGTGGAAGCCAGGAGGTTCCATGGGAGCAGGAGGAGAAAGTTGTTTGGTGTGAGGGTGTGGGAGCCTGGCCCAGCCTGCCCAGAGAGGTTGTGGAGTCTCCTTCTCTGGAGAGATTCCAAAGGTGCCTGGGAATCCTGGTCCCCCTGCTCTGGGTGAGCTGCTGGAGCAGGGGGTTGGACAAAAGATGATCTCCAGAGGTCCCTTCCAACCCCATCATGCTGGGATTTTGTGATTCTGCAAGGGGGAAGGATGGTCCCTGTGGGGAATACACAGGAGCTGCTGTTCATGTTCTAGCTCACCATGCCCAGTTCCTATTCTCTGCCCCTTACATTGATTGAAAAGGAAATATAAGGGGACTGAACTGGTTTGAAGAACCACAGACGTCATCAGGGGTGGTAGGGAGTATAAGAGCACAGTTAAATGACCAGTGACCCAGAAGCACTTTGGATTTGGTTTCTGGCATTCTGCCTCTTTCATCCTTGACATGCAGTGATTCATCTTCATTACTGATTGATGCAGAAGGGAAAGCCTCAGTCAGTTCTCTCAGTCTTCCTAAGTTGAATGGCCCCAAAACCTGTTAATGCAGAATTAAGTTTCGTCTCATTATGCCTCATTGCCCCTTCCAGAGTATCTGGTCTGGTTACCCACAGACCCGCCAAAATATTCCATAGGTGCTGGAGCGTGTCCAGAGAAGGGCAAGGAAGCTGGGGAAGGGTCTAGAGCAGGAGTGTGGTGAGGAGCAGCTGAGGGAGCTGGGGGTGTTGAGCCTGGAGCAAAGGAGGCTCAGGGGAGACCTTCTGGCTCTGGACAAGTCCCTGACAGGAGGTTGGAGCCAGGTGGGGTCGGGCTCTTCTCCCAAGGAACAAGTGACAGGACGAGAGGAAATGTCCTCCAGTTGCACCAGGGGAGGTTTCAGTTGGAGCTGAGGAGCAATGTCTTGGTGGGAAGGGCTGTGAAGGGCTGTGCCAGGCTGGGCAGGGCAGTGGTGGAGTCCCCATCCCTGGAGGGGTTTCCAAGCCGTGGAGATGTGGTGCTGAGGGCCAGGGGTTAGTGGTGCCCTGGCAGTGCTGGGGGAACGGGGGGACTCAATGAAAGGTCTCTTCCAACCTGAACGGTTCTGTGGTTCCAAGCGAGGCAGTGCAGTTAGATCAAGGTTCTTCCAGAACTTAAATAACCTTTGCTCTGCCCTCCCAAGATGCAGTGAGAACAGATCATGAAGGGAGCGAGTGAGTGAAGGGTGGCATGTGCCGCTGCGTCAGGGTGACATTGTGGGGCAGGGGATTAATCCCTGAGCAGGGATTAGACTGCGTGTCCCAGGGCTTGGCAGTGTCTCCGTGTCCCAGTGGCTGTCAGTGTCTCCACAGGAGAGGTGAACGTGTGGAGCAACCTCTCAAACCTGCAGCTACCTAAACTCATTTCCCAAAGAATTTAATAGGGATCGTCTTTCCGGAAAGACCTGAGGTGTGGTGAGGAGACCCCCGCTGTGCTGTAATTAATCTGTTGCTCCTTGGCTGTCATTCCCGTTACTCTTCTGGCCCTCTGTAGCCGCCCGTCCACCTCGCCGTGCTCATCAGCAGTGACAGTCCGAGCCCAGGGGCATTCCCGGTGCCTTAGTCCTTGTGCTCGACCTGGGAATGACAGACAGCTGAGGAGCTGTTTGATGTTTGAGGCTGGGGTGTGAGGAGCAGGTTCCCTAAATGAGGAAGTCGCTAATCCGGGTTTATTTATGTGCTCTCCTCTCCCTGCTCAATCCCAGGGCTTGTGTTTCCGTGGCTGGGCTCGCAGCCCCCTCTGAGCCCTCTCCTCGCAGAGAGGTGGACGTTGGGTTGGCATCTGAGGGGCTGAAGGTCTGGGGACAAGGTCAGCACCTTGAGCTTCCTGGCACAGTTATCCCTGGATTGGCGATGGGTCATTTTCTCCCCCCCGCAATTTTATTTTGGCTGATTCCTCCAGATTTTCACCTTGAGCTTTAAATCTCCTCCTTGCCTCGTAGTGTTTGGGATATGGGGGTACAGCCAGCGACGGTGGGATCCCGCACCCCGTTCTCGCTGCTTCATGGAGGTGTCTCCCGTTGGACTTCCACCGTGACAAAGCCACGATTTGGGTTGATTTCTGGGCATTTTGGTTAGACCCTATGGGAGCGACTGGGCAGCGGGAAGGGCTGGAGCTGCTTAAACCACCTTTGCCCCCAGTATCTTCTGAAGGCAGGACGATGCCTGGGGCTGCTGCTTGGTGGGTGCTGGTGCCAGTGATCCCCCCCCACACCACTACATAGCCCAGACAGACACAGCTCCCGCGGCGCGGGCACCGGCGAGGGGCCGGAGACGACGCTGGAGCTGCCGGGGGAAATCACATCAAGGCAAACCACCATCTCGATGAGCTTCCATCCCAAGGGCGTGGATGTGAGGACATTAACCCGTGACCAGGCCAGCTGGCTTCCTGGCACTGTTATCCCCAGAGAGACCATGCGTAATTTTCTCCCTCGTGCCATTTTTTGCTTGTTTTTCGGGTTGATTTCCTCCAGCTTCGGCTGCTTCATGTATCCGTAGCCTGAGGCGAGAGATGGAATGAGAGGATGTGGGAGTGCAGCGATGGATCTGAGCGCTGCAGCTTTCTTCTCTTGCCGTTCAAGGGTGTAATCCTGTGGCTTGGGGTGTATTTTCTTCACATCGCTTGGGTTGTTGAAAGCCTCCATTTCGAAAATCCTTTTCAGAGCGCGGCTCTGCCTGTAT
The DNA here is from genome assembly GCA_013400335.1 of Eurystomus gularis. Lineage (NCBI taxonomy): Eukaryota > Metazoa > Chordata > Aves > Coraciiformes > Coraciidae > Eurystomus > Eurystomus gularis. The sequence continues at coordinate 4,098 of VZZY01020626.1, forward strand.
CGACACCAGCTCAGGTGAAAGGGGGATAAAACAGGCAGGGAGTAGGAGGAAAAAGCCAAGCTCCGGGAGGATGGGAACCCCTCGTTGGGCTTTCAAAGATCATCTATTGTGTGTCCGCGGCTGAAGGTTACTGCTGGTAACACACATTTGTCAGGGGCCCTTCCTTCATCGCGCTGAATAAACAGGCTGATGGAGCAGCTCTGGGCTTGGCTTGATATTTATTTTTTCTTTAATGTCTTTCATTTGTTTTGCGAAAATGACCCGCAAGAAAAAACAAACCCACCAGCCAGATCAAGGCTGTCCTCACACTGCTGTAATACGACGTGTCTAAAAAGAGTATTTCAGTGCGTGGTGTTCAAAGCCTCCCCCGCTGTTGCTGTTTTTCCTGCGGGATGCGGCTGTCCGGGTGAGGATGCTTCATTTGGATGACGAGACGGGAGCGATGGCTGGTTCGAGCGGCTGGGGAGGGGTGGAAGCGCCGTCCAGGCTCTTCAGCGGCTCCCTGCTTTGTGCTCGTTTCACTTAGAGGTTTCGCTTCGGGGATTAACAAAACGCTCACAAGAAAAGCTCTTTGTGTCGCCGTGGTGGCGTGTGCGCTGTCGCGCGTGTGCTCTGCAGGTAGAGGCAAACAGTGCCTGCGTTAACACCTTTTCCCTGCCCTTCTCCTACAGGGGGAAGGGAAGGCTCGAAATCTGGAGACAACGCTTTAATGAGAATAGAAATAAACCAAAACCTTTGACTTTAAGGCCTCCTGCAGCCCCTTCCCTCATCACCAGGAGCCAAAAGGCTCAGAAACCTGACGGTATTTCACCGTAGGCAGACAGTGGCACGAAAACCCGAGCTAACGGCGCGTTCCCTCTCTCCCGTAGCCATGCACGGCTGTTGCGACGCTGTGGAGCTGCTCCTGGAGCGGTAAGTGGCCTTCCTCCCGGCCCTGCCTCTGCCTCCCCGCTCTCCCCCGCCTCCCGTCCGGACACAAAGGGCGTTTATGCCGGTGGGGAAGGGCGGTTGCACAGCTGCCCCGCATGTGATCCCCAGGCTGTCTCCGTTTCCTCCGGGTTTTTCACAGCCGGTGAGGGGCCTCGGAGCCAAGGATGGTCTCCAGATGCACTCTGATGGGCTCTGACTTCACTATGACATAAGCCCCGGTTATATAACTCGGCTCTTTTTTTTTCCTCTGCTGATTCATTCCCGATGTGTCCGAGGCCCTACGACAACAACAAAAGAGTTTTCTGACAGCTCGGTTCTGGGTGCAGCTCCTCTAGGCTGGACTTAGGCTCCAGGCTTTATTTTCAGGTGACTGCTGTGGCGTGGCTTTAAATCAGCCTGACCCAGACATCCTGACCCTGGTGCCTTCCTAACCAGCGCTGCCAGAGCTGGAGCAGTGTTCCCCAGGCATAGCAGCCGCTGCTCACCACAGCTCCCGTTGGCCGACTCGTCCCAGCCTTTTAATTCTTGTCCACGCTTGGCCCAGCATGAATGGAGCCTGTGATTTGAGCCAGGCTTTCAACATTAATTCAGCCTTCTCGCTTTTCAGGGGAGATTTAAGCTGAGCGAGACCTGTGGGCTTTGGTTTTGTATGTGGTGTTGTTACGTGAGGGTGTGGGCCACAAAAATCAGAGAATCCTAGAATGGGTTGGAAGGGACCTTAAAGATCATCTCATTCCAACCCCCTGCCATGGCAGGGACACCTCCCACTAGACCCGGTTGCTCAAAGCCTTGTCCAACCTGGCCTTGAACACCTCCGGGGATGGAGCATCCACAGCTTCCCTGGGCAACCTGTGCCAGGGTCTCACCACCCTCAGAGTGAAGAATTTCCTTCTAATTTTCAATCTAAATCACTTCTGGAGGCAAGTGAAATAAATAGAAATGACTTCAAAAGCTCTGTTTTTCCTGCAGCCAAGCAAGCTGTGCTGGCTGAATCCCAGATCTCTGATCCAACAAACCCCAGCAGACCCATCCACCAATAATGTCCTGCCCCACCAGCGCAAAGCAACTAGTGAGGATTTTAGAGGCACCAACAACTCAGTTCTGGCTTTTGTCTTGTCCCCCAGGTGCCAGTACAAACCTGACAGCAGAGACAGATGTGGAGTCACTCCCTTTATGGATGCTATCCAGAACGGGCACGTCAACATTGCCCGGCTCCTCCTGGAAAAACACCAGGTAGGTGCCAAAAACCTCACCCCCCGCCACCAGGACCTGACTGAGAACTGCTGCCTCCACCATAACCATAGAGAAAAGCAGCAAATTCCCAAACTGTAAAGAAGCGTGTTGGAAAAGAAGGTAAATACCCCCTGGAGATGAGCAAGATTTTGCTGATTAAGGCCACTGGGTCTCAGCTCATGGTGAAGATCTCATCCTGGGGCAGGCCACCCATGGCTGATAAAGAGGGCTGGAGGCACAAGGTGGTGGCAGGAGGGGACAAGAGTTGCCCAGCACTCTGGAGGAAGCTCTGTCAAAGCCAAGACCTCCGTTTGGGAGCACCAGGGCTCTCGTGGAGTCTCTCGTGGCAGCACTGAGGGTGGAGAACATGGAGGTGTCTGGCTGCAGCTCATCTCTGGCCTCCGTCTCTTGTGGGCTGCTGCTGCTCCTGTGTTGTCTCCAAGTAATCTCTGATTTCCTCCGACATACGAGGCGTAACCAGGATGTCATCAGAGCCAATTGTGCGTAGCAGGAACCAGACCACTGCATTATTTATGCACTGCTGAATGGATGTGAGGTGATTGAGGTGGTGGAGGCCCCATCCCTGGAGACATTCAAAGCCAGGCTTGATGGGGCTCTGAGCAACCTGATCTAGTAAGAGATGTCCCTGCTGACTGCGGGGGGATTGGACTAGATGACCTTGAAAGGTCCATTCCAGCTCAATGCATTCTATGATTGGAGCTCACCTACGGGCTGACTCTCATGGAGGTGGGGTTGGGTCTCCCTTCTCACCTCTTTTGCCCTCACTTGGCCTCTTCCCTGCCCCAGTTCTGGGGTTCATTGGACACTGTTCCCAACCAGTGCAGCTCTCTGGCCTGGCAGAAAGTGGAAGAAAGCAGTGAGTCTGTGCCATGCTGGCAGGTTGAGTTGGGCAGCTGAACTCCCAGCATGGGATGGAGTGGGCTGTGGAAGGTAGTACCCCACTTCTCAACATCACAAGCTTTGGATGTGTGAAGTGGGGGTCAGGCTCTTCTCCTAAGGAACGAGCGACAGGACAAGAGGAACCGGCCTCAAGTTTCCCCAGGGGAGGTTTCAGTTGGAGCTGAGGAGCAATGTCTTGCTGGCAAGGGCTGTCGCGGGCTGTGCCAGGCTGGGCAGGGCAGTGGTGGAGTCCCCATCCCTGGAGGGGTTTCCAAGCCGTGGAGATGTGGTGCTGAGGGCCATGGGTTAGTGGTGCCCTGGCAGTGCTGGGTTAATGGTTGGCCTTGATGACCTTAAAGGTCTCCTCCAACCAAAATAATTCTATGGTTCTGTGACTTCCTCAGCTGTAACACGTTGCCTCACCCAGCAGTGATAGTCTGATGTTCAGATTGTGTTTGAGTGCGTAGATATTGTTGACTTCAGGACATGTTCGTGTGCTTGTCTCCTCTCATCTGGCCCTCACGGGATAAAACATCAGTGAAGTTGCTTACGTTTCCAGCCTCACATTTCAGGCTGTGAAGATGGAATAGATTTAATTTCCTCGTTGTGGTGCCCTGGCTTCCTGCCATGAAGCAGCACTGGGAATGCTCATGGTGGTGTTGCTACCTTCTAGGTTTTATAAACCCATGAGTCAGGCCCACTAGACTTTGGGAGGCTGGATTCTATCAGTTAAGATGATGCTCTGTCTATCAATTCTGTTCCCCTTCTTGATTTTACATCTTTGCCATTTACATCCAGAGACTCGCAGAAGAGACCTCATGAGGTCATCCACCCATCTCCCTCCCCCTACCTGCACTGAAGTTCTTGTCCACCAGCACCACGGTTGCAGATGGATTGTTTCTTACTGCTTTAAAAAGTTGAAACCCATCATATGTGCTTCACCGGGAGAGTGGTGGTTGGTTTTTGTCACTACTTTTGCCTATATCCATTTAAAAGTTCAGCAGAGAGCTGGCTCTGGTCGGCAAATCATGGTGCCATCAACTGCACTGGTCCTGCTAGCAATAGGTTCTCCGACCCCTCCTCTCTGCCCTGGTGTGTTGTGTCCAGTTCTGGGCTCCCCAGGTCAAGAGAGACAAGGAGCTACTGGAGAGAGTCCAGCAGAGACTGTGGAGATGCTGAGGGGCCTGGAGCATCTCTGTGCCCAGGAAAGGCTGAGAGCCCTGGGGCTGCTGAGCTGCACAAGAGAAGCCTCAGAGGGGATCTGATCAATGCTGAGCAAGAGCTCAAGGGCCCATGGGGGGCAAGAGGATGGGGCCAGACTCTTGTCAGTGGTGCCCAGCGCCAGGCCAAGGGGCAACGGGCACCAAGTGGAAGCCAGGAGGTTCCATGGGAGCAGGAGGAGAAACTTGTTTGGTGTGAGGGTGTGGGAGCCTGGCCCAGGCTGCCCAGAGAGCTTGTGGAGTCTCCTTCTCTGGAGAGCTTCCAAAGGTGCCTGGACACGATCCTGGGCCCCCTGCTCTGGGTGAGCTGCTGGAGCAGGGGCTTGGACAAAAGATGATCTCCAGAGGTCCCTGCCAACCCCGCTATGCTGGGATTCTGGGATTCTGTGATCCCACGTGTTCATTGCTGTAGCCATGACCATGGCAAGCAGACATGATTCTACCTGGGCTGGTGACTGTCCTTGAGGGTTTGGCCAGGCTGTTCATCACTTTCCCTTTCCCCATTCCAGGCCTGTCCTTCAGCTGTGGATGCCCTGGGTGCTCAAGCTCTGCACCGGGCAGCTGTCACAGCCCAGGATGAAGCCATCAAGTTCCTCGTGTCCGAGCTGGCTGTCAATGTCAATGAGAGAGCGACGTCCCTTCAACTCACAGCACTGCACTACGCAGCCAAGGTTTGTTTCTGTTCCCAAGCTTCTTCTACAAAGTCTTTGCTGGTTATAGAATCATAGAATCATTTTGGTAGGAAGAGACCTTTAAGATCATCAAGTCCAACCGTTCCCCCAGCACTGCCAGGGCACCACTAACCCCTGGCCCTCAGCACCACATCTCCACGGCTTGGAAACCCCTCCAGGGATGGGGACTCCACCACTGCCCTGCCCAGCCTGGGCCAGGGCTTTAAGTTGGTTGCTTCCAGGGCAAGTTGCTGCTACAGGGTGGCATCTAAAACAGGCTGGTTTAGATGGAGGGTTGACATCCCTCATTTGTCCTCTGTCACTGTCTCTCTGCTCCTGACCAGTCCCACACCCTGCTTTCTGGTTTTTAGACCTTTAATAAGTGTGTCCAGCCATCTGCAAAGTGACAGTGTGTATTTGAGTAGCTCTGGTCACCACTTGTGCCCGTGCCCATGCCCCTGGCTGTGATGTGTCTTAGTAAACCCTCCTGCCTGGTGTGTGGCTTAGTGAGATCACCAAGGAGCAGAGGTGGGTGGTGATAGGGCTTGACCCACACCTCTGAGGAGTGTTATTCCTCCTGTCCACTGCCTTTAGACCAAAATCCAGTATCTGAACTCTGCTAGTTATTGGGAGCTGTAGGTGCCAACAGTTCATGAGCTGTGACAGTTTTTAATCAGCATCTTCTCACTCACCTGGCAAAGGAGACATGGATGAAATGCGGCTCAGACTTCTTCCCCTGTCTTTTTTCATCCCTGGAGTTTGGGTCCCAGTGAGTCAGCGGCCAGTACTGCATGTCCAAATCCCAGAATCGCAGCATGGTGGGGTTTTGAAGGGACCTCTGGAGATCATCTTGTCCAACCCCCCTGCTCCAGCAGCTCACCCAGAGCAGGGGGCCCAGGATCGTGTCCAGGCGCCTTTGGAAGCTCTCCAGAGAAGGAGACTCCACAACCTCTCTGGGCAGCCTGGGCCAGGCTCCCACACCCTCACACCAAACAAGTTGCTCCTGCTCCCATGGAACCTCCTGGCTTCCACTTGGTGCCCGTTGCC
>VZZY01020628.1:0-40713 GCA_013400335.1 Eurystomus gularis
ATCTCATCAGGGCTCATGGACTTCAATAATAAGTATTGTGTGTTTATGCCAGTTCTCTTACACAACTCTGGTTTGAATACTATGTTTACAATTCACAGAGGAGCTGCAGAGGTTTTGCAGAAGTGCTATTATTGATTTAAAACTGTGGAAATTATGCCTTCCAGTAAAAAATTCAGGGTCTTATACTAATGGAAATATTAAAGGTGGCCTGTCTAGGAGTAAACATCATTTAAAATATAGACTAGTCAAACAAACATTTTCTATATTAACAGCATGATAGCACAAAAGCAAAGGCTGAAAATTAAAGCTGGAAAGTCTTAGGCTGTGTAAAAGTACACATTTAACACTCTAAGAGATTAAGCACTGGATCGGCTTTAACTTTTGTAGTGTCTTTGTCGATAAATATGTTCTTGTTTAAAACTTGGGGTTTTTTGGTCCTCAAATATTTGCTACAGTTATAGGGACTTTACAAAGTCTACTGCTTGATTTAGAGATATCAGACTAGGTAATTGCAATAGTTCCTTTGGTGTTACTTAAGAATACTAGCTTACACTACTACTTAAATGTAGTTCTCATTGATCATTTCTCTGAAACAGTAAAAAGTGTAAAACTTTTAAGAATAGGATAGTCTCCTTGATGATATTCTACAATATGGAATAAAGGTGTTTAAGGGGTAAACAACATCTTATCTGCAGTTAACATTAATATTGTTTTCAGTTTACTTTCTTATCAAAATTACATCTGTTCTTAAAGCCTCATTCACTGCACTGAGAGAAAGAAAAATCCTTTACAAATTCTGCTTAACTCTAAATTCTAGTAAAAAAACTCCACAACTGACTGACTTGAGGTTTTGCTAAGGCTGCTGATCAATAAGACATCAGGAAGAAGGCTAACTTTAAGAAATTCCAAACATTACTTAAGAGCAGGTTTTCAATTTTCCCTTTTTACAGATCCAATTTCAAAAAACTGTAGAGTACACACATATGTTGGAATGTATTCTGTGATTTTTTTTTTTTTTAATTATTATTATGGATTCCCAAAAGAATCATTATTGAGAAAATACAGAGATCAAAAAAACGTATATGTTTGGAAACATGTCTTATGTAGCCAGTGTCTTCCATTCATTCAATGTACAGGCAACACTAAGCTTTGTCTGAAATCCTGCTGTACCAGGAAGACAGCTACTTGAATTAGACATGTATCTAAGGATGTGGTCCATGGTACATGTCTGTCATCTCCAAAAATCTCTAACATGGAAAGAAAACCCCATGAGCTTCTACTTAGAGTATTTGAATTAACAGAGTTTCTTAAAGGAGATATTAAACTGGCACTTAAACTAATAAACTGTTGTTATAATTGTATGGAACAGTTCAAGATCGATTTTGAGTATGTCTTGAGAGAAAGCTACAGAAACCGTCTCAGCAGGGTGAATCTTGTTGACCTAATTTCTACTTTCGTGACTCTTTAAGGGCCAATATATTTTGCTGATACCATGCCCTGAGCCACACTGACTAAAATTCTTTTTATCCATTCACATCTGCACTGCAGGACCATCTCTGGAAAGCCATATTTTCATCTTCAGAAAATAAGTAAAATTATTAATAAAGCTGTGAAGTAATTACTTTCCGATTACCAATAGTTATATTACATTTTCAGTTAGACAGTTGAGATCATTGGCCCAGTGACATGAATGCACATATTTCTGCATGAAAAAAAGAAACAACATACTAATGAAATATGGTGGCATACAGCACCTCATGTCCTCATGTTAGATGAGAAGAATTCAGGTCAGTGACATTGTGTTGGAATTATGGATGTGGATACTTTACATTGGAAAAAAAAAAACCAACATGCTTTTTCATATCATATCTGAAAATTCTGAGGTACACCGAAGTTATGAATTATAAGCACTTCAAAATTTATTGTATATATCTAATTATTATTAACTACAATGCTGTTTTAAATCTGAACATTTTATAGGTTTGCCTTTGAGACTATACCTTGAACTTCTAATTCAAGAAAAAAATCTTTCTGCGACCTTTTTTTCCCCCCTTAAAACCAGAGTTATTCATGACACAAATCAGAAAAGTATTAATTTTTGTTATTTCATCTGTGAAAAATTAACATATTAACTTCAAAATATATATTTTTTTTAAATTTGAAGATAAATGCTACTAATACTAAGGAGCAGCATGATGGTTGAGTAGTGTTATATCTCTGTTTTGTCCCACCTCTGGAACACATACATGGGCAAAAATATTTTACCCTAACTAGACACTGGCTTCCACATAGGAGCATCAAAGTGCTCTCCCTCCCAAATGGGAGAGGAAGGGAATGAGAGAGAGGTTCCAGATTAGAAAAGAAAACTACAACAGCTTTAATGAAGATAATAAAAAAAATGGGATATATTTCTTCTTGGGTGTCAAGAAGAATGGGGCAACCTCTTCTCACTTGGGCCCTGCCATAGGACAAGGGGCAATGGATACAAGCTAGAGCACAAGAAGTTCCACCTCACCATGAGGAGGAACTTCTTTCCTGTGAGGGTGACAGAGCACTGGAAGGGGCTCCCCAGAGAGGTGGTGGAGTCTCCTTCTCTGGAGACTTTCCAGACCCGTCTGGATGCGTTCCTGTGGAACCTGCCCTAAATCCTATGGTCCTGCTTGGCAGAGGTGTTGGACTTGATGATTTCCAGAGGCCCCTTCCAATCCCTACCATTCTATGATTCTATGATTCCATGATAAATACAAATATATACAAAACCAGTATCAAACCCAACCTCCCCCTGATGGTAATTACATCACTGAGGCTGTGCAGGCACTGGGAAAGTTCCAGACTGGGCTCAGCAACTGATGGGAACCAGGTTCAGGAGCTGGGTTCAGGAACACAAGAGTTGGGATCAAAGGCAGAATGGACAGAGGTCTCCCTGGATGCCAGCCCTTGATAAGAAGGGCAGGAAGAAGGCATGAGTAGGGCCAAGAAGAAAGGGCAAAGCCAAGAAGGGGAGGGACCCTCATGATCCCTCAGCTTTATACTGAATATGATGTATATGGGATGGAATCCCTCGTTCATCCATTTAGGGTCACCAGTCCTGGCTTCTCCTCCCCGCAGTTGCAGCCTTTCACAATTTGCACCCTTCAATGTGGTACACAAGATTCAGCAGTGACCCTGGTCTGCACACCAGCCCTTGGTAGTGACTCTAAACATCAAGTGTCATCACTTCTAGAAGCAGACACTGTCTGTGAAAACATGCTGTGAGCTTCCACTATTAGTTAGAAGAGACTTAGCTGAAAAATGAAATCACTTAACAGAATTGGTTTGGTCCTAACTCAAACCCAGACACGTGCAAAGGTGAATCAGTACTTGCTGAATAGCAGGATAGTGGAATTCCTCCACTAATGATCAGACAGAGAGTAGCAAATACTCCCTGTCTTCCCAGTATTTCCTTGGAAAATTATCCAGGTCTCTTGAAGGCTATACAATGTTCAGACACACCTTCACTTCCAAATGGACAAGCCCCCATCCTCTTAGCACTAATGTAGCTTATTCTGTAATGCATTACAATTGAAATGAAACTTAACATCAATGCCAATCCAGTTCATTAAAAAATATTGACTTCTATTGTCTTATATGTCTTGAATGGTAGTTCAAGACAATCAATATAGGGGTCTTCGGCTCTGCATCCCAGGATATAAGCCTCAAATATGTAGTTCTCAAGCGCAGTGCACAAAATATCTCTGCCAGAGCTATCCTTTATAACTGAGATCACCATCAATTTCTCAACTATTTCAGGCCAATTGTAATGAAGTATTGGTGCAATCCCTCTCTCTCTTTCTCTGAATACATCAAAATAAAAAAAGAATGAAGGGATTTTACATTATGTCTTTGAAGTATAACTGCTTTTCTGTTTATTTGATATCATGTAATAACGTTGACTGGCTATCATGCTTCTTGTGACTGAATTCTGCTAATCCCACATGGCACATGAACAATGATGTAAATTAAATTTGACATCTCTATCGACTGAGTCATTGAAAGACACCAAGCAAGCACCACCCATGTCCTAAGTGTTATTTTTGTATGGAAAAAAATCCACCCTTGTTTTTCTAACAAATAAAATTCTTTTTGGAAGAAATTATTTCACCTTAAGATAATCAGAATTACAATATAGGTGGCTTATGTGTCGCTTACCAGTAAAGTAGCTGATTACTTTGAATAAACACTCTATGTTACAATTGCACATAGTGTTTGACCATTCAGGCCACAATTGTATGTTTATGATATTGCCACATCTTTTGTTTGTTTGTTTTCCTGAAGTTTATTCTGAGGTATTATTGCTGAAATTAAAAGTTTGTTCTGCTCGTGCTAAATCCCAAGCTGTTACAATCATAAAAATCAGAAATACTAGCGTACTTATCTCATGTATCTGGGACCTCAGTGTTGAGAAGTGTGTTGTCCAGGTGCCACAGTTACTCTTTGCTCATTCTCCTGAAAATGTCTATGAGCTTTACCTTTTATAAATCTCTGCACTGTCAGTCCACATGTGGTCAGATCTGTTAGGTCTCTAAAGTGCTGGGGCCTGAGTTGTGGGCCCCAAGTTGGAGTTGACCTGTGAACAAGTCACAACCTAGCAGANGATGACTTAGGAGAGCTTCCTGTTGGGTGTGGCTTCTCTTGGGGCTGGTTATACCTTGCTGAGCAATCTGGGTGGTGTCCTTCTACATGAAGGGCCATTGAGGGAGCCATCTCTGTCCACTGTGTCCAGCAGGTGATGCTGGCACAACAGTGGGCAGCGGAGGAGCTAGTCCCACAGGAACCTATGGCAGGACTGTCTGAGAGAAGTTTTCTGAGGGGCTGCTGCTGAGTTCAGTGTTGGCCTGTGTGATCAGGCAACTGATGGCAGCATAAAATGATGATGGCTGAACCAGCACAACAGTCTCAGCTGCTAAATGCTCTGGGAACTCTGCATGTTTCACTTAACATAGCCTATATCTACTACTCATATTGAATATTGCCTTTGTAGAGAAAGCAAGATTTTTTTCTTCATGAACATAATGGAGCTTGGCACAAAACAAGTAAGGAAGACCATTGTATATTTTTATGGTCAATAAGAAAGGAAAGAAGAAACAACTTTCTGAAATACAGAAAGAACAGGAAAAAGAGGAGAAAAAAAAAAAGAGAGGATGGAGCAAAGGAGCAAATGCGAGTAGCAGAAAGAATTTTAAAAAACATTTCTCACGGCCTGTCAAATCTTCCTGAAAACCAGAGTGAACTATAAAGCTTCCCTAGACGTAAGCACAAAACAAATAATTGCTTTCCACTGTCTATCACTTGCATGCATCCCTTGGTGTAAAGTACTTTTGAAAATTCCAGTCTGAAGAGGAAGATAAAAAGAAAATTAACAGATAATAGGAAATTACTGTCAAAAAAAAGTTAAATAAAATCTCCTAATTCAGACCAACTTCCTCCAGCCCCTGCCCTGCACCGATCAATCAAAAATGCACCACAAGTGTGGCACGCTATAAAGAAAAAAATGGAAATGTAAAACATACCAGACTATATGTAACCTGAAATCAGCTTGGCATATGTAGCCATTCTGACACAGTTTTTAGTTACATGATCACATAGTATTTCCCACAGGATCCATGCCTCATTTAGGTACTGTGTACTGGAAATAGACAGGATTCTATCCTTCAAATAGCTGAAGTTCAATTCACAGGGGTCCTAAGTGTTGACACTCCAAATTTAAATCAGTGGGAGCCCTGCTCTGAATTAAAGTTCTGTGAAAGTGTTAAGAAAACTGGCAAAAAATTCATTCTCTTAGCTTCTTGGGTAAGGCATAAAAATTGGTCAGCACTTTTGGAGATGCTGCCTATCATTTGTGACCAAGTTCTCTAGTAAAGTGGGGATAATGTAATCTCACCTCAGATAACCACTGTAAGGATATATTTGCTGACAGCCTGGAAGAGTGAAAATATTCTGAAGGAAGACTACAGTATAAAGCTCTTATGAAAATCAATAATTTTTTGTTTGCTAAAGATTCGTGTGGTATAGAACAGACATGAATAGATAGGACTGGTATGGAACATGTAGGACCAGATGGGGCTCCACAAATAATGACAATAAACAGCAGTAATTTTTTGAACAAAACCACTAAATGCTTGTGTTTCAGCATTACACAGAAAGGACTGCAATAAACCGTCCTGGACACAGACATCAGCAATTTCATTAGCCACCTTCTGTTCATATGATACACGGTCACTACCTTTTTAGAGCTAAGCTCCCACTAGTTCATGTCCTTCTTGTGCTGAGGACTCCAGAGCTCGACACAGTACTCCAGGTAAAGTTTCACCAGAGTAGAGTAGAGAGGGAAAATCACCTTGACCTGCTGACCATGCTTGTTTTGATGCAGCCCAGGATACAGTTTGCCTTCTGGACTGCAAGAGCACATTGCTGGCTCATGTCTATTTTCACATTTACCAGTATCCCCAAGTCCTTCTACACAGAGCTGCTCTCAATTCATTCATAATCCAATCTGTATTGATACTGTGAATTGTCCCATACAGATGTAAGGCTTTGTACTTGGCCTTGTTGAACTCCATGAGGTGCACATGGATCCACTCCTCAAGATCCCTCTGGATAGCACTCCTTCCCAGAAATGTATCAACAGCACCACTCAGCTGGGTATTACTGAGGATGCAATTAACAGTCTATAACATTAATAAAGATATTGAATGTTATCAGTCCTAACATGGATCCCTAAAGAACACTATTTGTTACTGATCTCCACGTGGATATTGAGCCATTGACTGTAACTCTTTGGATGCGGCCATCCAATCAATTCCTTATCTATCCAATAGTCCATCCATCAAACCCATATATCCAATGTAGCTACAATGTTCTGGAGAACTGAGTCAAAGTTCTTACAGAAGCCATAATAGATGGCATTTGTTGCTCTTCTCTTATTTGCCAGTGCAGTCACTTCATCACAAGGCCACTAGGTTATTCAGGCATGATTTGCCCTTGGTGAAGCCATGCTGGCTGTTTTGACTCACCTCCCTGTCCTCCATGTGGCTTACCAGAGCTTCTAGAGCAGGGATCCTCAAACTTTTTAAACAGGGGGCCAGTTCACTGTCCCTCAGACACTGTCGGGGGCTGGACTATAGTTTGGAAAAAAATGAACGAATTCCTATGCACACTGCACATATTTTATTTGTAGTAGTGCACAAAAAAACAGGAAAAAGAATGCCGTATCCGGCCTGCGGGCTGTAGTTTGAGGACCCCTGTTCTAGAGGATCTGTTCCATGATCTTCCCAGGCACAGAGGTGAGGCTGACAGGTCAGTAGTTCCCAAGGGCCCTTTTAAAAAAAGGACATGATGTGTTTCCTTTTTTCCGGTCACCAGGAACTTCATCTGACTGACATGAATTTCCAAACACAATAGAAAGTGGCTTGGCAACTGCATCAGCCAATTCCCTCAGGACCACTTGTGTATGTCCAGATTCCTCAGGTAGTCTAGAACTTGATCTTCTCCTGTGATGGGTGTAACTTCATTCCTCCATTCACTGCCTTGAGATTTGGGGATGAGAGATGTAGGGATCAGCGCACGAAAGATCTCAGGTTGTTACGGAAAGATAGGCGGGGCATAGAAGTGGGAGGCTAGCTTGCTTATCGCGGGAATGCGGACAAGACAAGATGAGTATATAAGGCAATTGCGCACTTGAATAAACGCCATTTGCTGCATCCTGTCCCAGGGGCGCGGATAGCCCCTGGCCCTCCCAGCTTCGGAACAAGGCTTGCCGAAATCGGTCGGCAACAAAGAGATAGGTGGGAAGAGCAATTGCTGAGGCAAAAATAAAGTGAAGTACCTCAGCCTTCTACATATCACTTGTCACCAGATACTCTGTCTCATTTATCAGGGTGTACACTTTATTTTGTATTCTTTTTCTGACTAACGTAACTGTAGATGCTCTTCTTACTACTCCTCACTTCTCTCAATTTAGCTCCAGTTGTGCCTTAGCTTTCCTAATTCCATCCCCACATTTCCAGGCAACATCCCAATGTTCTTCCCAGTATGCATTCCGTCGTGTATGCATTTCACTCTTGTGTTTCAGTTTGACCAAGAGGTTCTTTCATGGTCATGGTGATGTTCTGTCTTATCCTTGTTGTCGAGTAGAGTCCACCTTCTGTAGTGTGTACTGTATGGAATGTTGTCTATCTACAATAGACATTTTTTATTTGCCTTAGGGTCTAAACCCTGAAGCTCTAATTTAGGGGGAAAAAACCCCAAAACCAAACAAACCCAATGTACCAAACTACCCTGTCAGCACCAGGTAGCAGCTCAGATACAGAGATAAAAGCATTAAAACACAAAACTGCTACTTATAATCTTGCGCAAGCACAGTCATTAATTGACACTAATATGAAATTCAAATGTCTGGGTTTTGTTCCTGGGGAAATAAGCATTGTTTTCAATTTATATGTGCTCTAAATACAAAATAAACAATCCAATTTTACAACAAAGCCACCAAGAATTCTAGAGAAGCTGAAACTCTGACTGTGTTTCAGCGCCGTTTTTGCCAAGGAGATCTATGCAAATACAGGTACAGACAAATATTCTTTTAGTTTTGTTTAGCATAGGCAATAAAATGGACATGAGACCAATTTGAAAAGGTGTATGACAGTTTTTAAATTATTTGCCAATATACCTGATGCAGGGGCAGCAGGGTGTCTATTCTGTAAGTCAATAACATGTCTGTTTACCTTTGTCTATACATAGGATAGGCAGCACTAACTTCAAATAAGCTAAAAACTCAGGAAAACTTCTAAACGATAAAATCCATTTTTCAACTCCTCAAATCAATTTTGCTGACCTGATGGTCCAAGAAAGATGAAAAAAAAATGCTATATTTCTTCCAGGCCTGGCCCAATAAAGAAAAAAACCCAAACCTTCTCGAGTCTAAAGCAAACTGTCAGAGTTTTAGCCCTTCTAAGACCACTTAAAAGTACAGTAGAGGGGAGGAGGATAGGGTATTGACAGTGAGCTTTGTAAAGATTTTGGCAAGCATTATAATTATGAAGTGAGTGTACAGGGCCAGTATCTTTCCTCCCTCCCCATCTGGTAACTGAGGCAGAGAGACTCCATGCTATGAAGAGGCCTCCCCTTCATTTTCACATGATTTTCTATCTTTTTTTGTACACCTTTGTCTAGCTGTAATTTGGTCATTTCCATCATGTGTTAAAGTGGGAAGAATGGTGGTAATGGCTCATCAATAGCTTCTCTGAGGCTTTCAGACATATTGCTTGCAGAGACAAAGTAAGATCAAATATTTTTTCAAATACTGACAATTAATTTGGTTACATGTTCATTTCATATGAATGCTTAACGCAATGTGCAGGAGTTTTTTAATAATTTATAGGATTTTTTAAATGCTGATTCAGATTTTAACAGTATAGATCATAATTATGTACTCCATTTTTGTATCAAGGTAATCAAAATTTTGAAAAGCTTATTAGAATTCTAAACACTGCATTAATATATTTATGCTTTATAAACACATATTAAAGACTGTTTATTCAAATTCCATCAATGAAAGAATTATCAAATAAATGAGGATTCAGTTGTGTCTCTATGGCAAAGATCATAGAATCATAGAATGGTATGGATTGGAAGAGACCTTTAAAATAATCTAGTTCCAAGCCCCCTGCCTCGGACAGGGACACCTCTAACTAGACCAGGTTGCTCAAGGCTCCATCCAACCTGGACTTCAACACTTCCATGGATGGAGCATCCACAACTTCCCTGGGCAAAATGTTCCAGTGTTTTACCACTGTCAGCATGAAGAACTTCTTACACATAATCTAAAACTCTCCTTCAGTTTAAACCATTACCCCTTGTCCTACCACTACAAGCTCTTGTAAAAAGTCCCTCCCCAGAGTGCCTGTAGGTCCCCTTCAGACACTGGAAGGCCGCAATCAGGTCTTCCTGGAGCCTTCTCTTCTCCAGGCTGAACAACCCCAACTCTCTAAGCCTGTCCTCATAGGAGAGATGTTCCAGCCCACTGATCATCTTTGTGGCCTCCCTTTTGACCCGCTCCAACAGGTCTATGTCCCTCTTGTGCTGGGGGCTCCAGAGCAAAAGATCTACACAGAAGATGCCCTAATTTCAAACTACGTGTATATCTTTTATATATGGATATGTTTCCATTAACTTCCACGTATTTCTCTGAAATTTTCATATTTTCAGAAAAGAAGAAGAATGAAGCCGAGTCTAGCCAAAAAATGGCAAGTATATGATAACTATCTGGAATAAAGTTCCAGAGACTGCACCTTCAGAATTTTTCGTTCAAGACAATATAAAAAATCGCACTAGCAGCACACTACAGAAATGTCAAGTGGGAGGGAGAAACCAACCATTTTGTCCTGCTTCAACAGATCTAGTTAATTACATGTTACAGCACGTTCTTGTGCTGTAACCAGACCTAAATATTTGCACGCACTCCTTGACTTGCTTTGTGCATACCTTTTCTATTTTTATTTTGAAAAGTCATCTTGAGAGTTACATTTGGAAACTTCTTAATACAAGGAGAGTTTTATTTAATTTCACAGACATTATAACCTTAACTGTAATTATTTTCATATTTTGGGGATTTCTGTCAATAGTTGAGGTAGAGAGGACAGGACTAGCAAAGGAATCTACTGTCTGTGTATTCATCTAATCACACATTTTAAGTAAATGGCAGGAGAAATAAACTACAAACCTTAAAGCTCAATTTGCATCCTATAGGTAATCTAATTTTCAACAGATATATTTACTATGAAGAGTGAAAGTGTTATCTAACCTTTGGTAAACTAATCAAATTGTCTTACAAATGTACAGGACTTAATAAAACTTTAGGAGATTCATTGTCTATCAAAGTTAAGCTTACTTTCTTACATGCCATAATTTCAGATTATGCCATTCAGGAAATCACGCACTTCTCTGAAAACACCTTATGCCATTCTGCAGTGTCTCTATAATGCTTCAAAGATCATATTTGATTTAAAACCACACAACAAAACCCTTCGTTGAAATACTAATTTTAATATAAGCACTATAAATCCATTTACTAGGCTATTTATTAAACATTCTGAATCCAGAAGGCATTTGATACCACTTCCACTGATTGACCAGGTAGGTGTTCTGCTGACATAACTCAGGCCACTTGTCTTCCTAAAGTGGTTATGTATCATGTCACTAAATCCTTAAGACACATTTCTAACTAGATTATTTACTTTTGTCAAGTAATTTTAAAATGCTCCCTACATAGGGCCTCAAAAATTTTAATACTCTTGATTTTCATTATATTATTTTCAAATGGTGAATATATTAAGTCCTCCTCTGAATGGTATCTGTCAGTATCACAATGTGATAGCTTTCAACATTTGTTATCTGTAAATGCAGAACCTCTGCTATTTTGTCTATCAGCCTTGTGCAATAATTTTGCCTCCTCCCCCTTGCCCCCCCCCATCATTATGCAAAACATGTCCAGGATAAGAAATGCTTAGAGAAAAATTGTTCCTGCCATGAGATATTTTGACACAAAAATCTTTTCTCATCAAAGATGAAAAGCACCTTGTCATTCATTTCTAACTACAACCTCCATTCTGTCAGTACAGAAAGATGCCAACTCCCCATGGTGATGTCATACATTGACATTTACAAAACTATATTGGACTTTGTCTGCTCTTGATGTTTGCCAAGATCAGCCAGTGTCAGCACTGATACAAACTAATAAAGGGAATCTATAATTATGAGTGCTAATTGTGTTTAAAGCCAAGAAAAGGGTGTTATGCTTTCTAATATCAATAGTTACTGAATCATCTTCTAAAACAATGGGAAAATTTTCATTTTATATTCCTATTTGGAGATGCTAAAATGTTAAACTGCGATAACAGAGATTTCAAATTCCAAGAATTAACTTGCAAGATGTAAACTGATTAAAGATTAAAATGAACTATTTAGTGTTCTGCAATTAGTGTTTACATCCAGGCTAAAACTACCAGAGGGGAAATAGCTGAAAGGAAGCGGTAACTCTGTGAGAATCCAAAAACTTTGAGACATTCTAATCCTGGGCAAAAAAAGCATTAGGCAGTCTAATTCAAACTACAGATGTACTCATATCAGCATAAACTGGGAGAAGAGAGAAATAAATCCCCTTCATTAGTTCTGATAAACAGAATAGCAAGAACTTCAAATCTCTTGACATAATTGTCCAACAGGCATTCCTGGTAATTTCAAGATGTCATGACTTAGAAGTCCAGTTATGAAATTATTATAGGATCTCCAAGTTATTAATGAATTCAGCACAGATATTAAACATTACTGAGCTACCTATGGTCCATAATATTGTCATAGAATCATAGAATATCAGGATGGAGGGGATCTAAAGGATCATCTGGTCCAATCTTACTTGGCAAAAGCACAGTCTCGACAAAATGGCCCAGCACCCTGTCGAGCTGAATCTTAAAAGCGTCCAATATTGGTTATTCCACCACTCCCCTGCGGATGTTATTCCAATAGCTGATTGTTCTCATTGTGCAAAATTTTCTTCTTATGTCCAGTTGGAACCTTCCCAGGAGATTTTGTCTTCTTTAATATCAAGGAAGAAACTTTTCTCAAGGAGAGCGTGATATTCCATATTGCTCCTGTAATACCTTGCTCTGAGCTAAGAATAGGATTTTCTTCTTCTTGAGCTGAGACTATTCTTAATCTCTGTCCTGGTTTCAGTTGAGATAGAGTTAATTTTCTTCCTGGTAGCTGGTACAGGCTGTGTTTTGGATTTAAGTATGAGAATAATGTTGATAATACACTGATGCAGTTACTAATTAGTGCTTGCCCTAAGTCAAGGACCTTTCACTTTCCCATGCTCAGCCAGCAAGGAGGTGCACAAGAAGCTAGAAGGGACCATGGCCAGGAGAGCTGATCTGAAGTAGCCAAAGGGATATTCCATACCATAGTAGTAAACAGGGGGTTTGGCTGGAAGGATCTGATCACTGCCCTGATTGGAGGACTGGCTGAGCATCTGTCAGCTGGTGATAAGTAATAGCATTGTGCATCACTTGCCTTTCTTGAGTTTTATCTCTCTTTTTGTTATCTTCCTTTTTATTACTATTATTATTATTTTATTTTATTTCAATTATTAAATATTTTATATCTCAATCTATGAGCTCCTTTTGTTTGCCCAATTCGCCTTCCTATCCCACCAGTGCTTGGGGGATGAGTGAGCGAGTGGATGCATCGTGCTTAGTCACCAGCTGGGGTTAAACCACAACAATCTCTTTTTAGCTAGGTATGCTCCTTCTTATAGTACTGTGCCCTTGGGAAAACTTGTCCCAAAAGTATAACCTTGAAAGCATAACCTTGAAAGACAAATAAAAGCAGGGAAAATCAAATGCCTGTTGAAGGATCGCATTTTGAAGAGAGAATCTCTATGAATTATTATTCTACTTTCTGTCTAAATAATATTGCTCCAACAATAAAACTAAAATGTATAAAATGTATTGAATGATGATCTCTCTGAGAATGGTGCTGAAGAAGTCCCATTGTAATATACAGATACGTAAAAGAAATACCTGTGGGTTTTATATGCATATGGAAAATACTCTTCAGTGTCTGACTTATATATACCTCACTTAGAAGATGAATATCAGACTTTATGAGCTACTTATAATATAATATGTAATCACCATCAAACAATAGATCAGTTACTACTGCTAACGTGTATATGTGAGACAATTGCATGTAATCCCAGGGTCTTTAAAAAAAAAAAAAATTTTGCAGCTTTATCAGATTAGTTTCACAAATTATTCTTTTGGCAAAGATTTAAGGTGAATCTACACTCCCATTGCACCTGTGAATCTGTAGTGCAGGAGGGTGTCCTTGTCAAGCAGTCACCTTTAGGGTGCTAGAGAGTGGATTGAGATGTGGGTTTTCTATAGTCTCCTGCTGTGAATCTCTTGGAATTCACTGCAGTGCTCTCAGACCTACTGTTGGTATTCTGGTGCTTTGAAGCTGTCCAGCTGGCAGATTCAGTAAGGTGAGTATTGTTGATAGCTGCAGGGGACTCAATGTAAAAAAACAGAGAACTGGTACTCAAAAAGTTCAATCCAGATGTTCCAAATGAACTAGAAACAATTACGAGAAACTTTATTTCTCAAAGATTATAATAATTTATAGCAGTACCAGGATAACAATGCAGACCACCAGGAAGCACCGGGAACTTCACTTGTTGATGTTTCTGGAAAGCGAGATATCTCTAGACCTAAGCAAAATCAGGAATATTCATGGGGCACATACAGTACCTAAACTAGATTTCATTCTTCACATAGTCATTGAAAATAAAAGGCAGCTTTGTGACATCTTCTGGAGATACATCTGGAGATACATCTGGAACTTCTATTTGTAATTGTGGCTTTGAAATGAGGGGATGGTACAATATGAAGATAACCTTTAGTATTTTAACCTATTAAATTAATAATCAAAACAAAACTTGAGGAAGGTGGGAAGAAGAAGGAAGTTTCTACAAACACAAATCAGTCTACTGATGTCACTGATACCTGATGCATATATAAAGGAAAACGTTTGCTGAGATTCACACAAACTGTAGCCATTATGAACAAACAACACCTCAGGTGCCATGAATGCATTCTCTTGGTGCAAATAGCAGAGAAAATACCATGAGAGTGAAAACAAAGTTTTATTATCTCACAATACGGATTCTGGTTCATAAGTGTAAATGCAGCATATTGATTTTTCTAATCTTTGAAAACAAGAAACTCAACTGATTTCAATATATTTCATTTTTAAAATAAACACAATTATCACCTTAATTATAAA
Organism: Eurystomus gularis; assembly: GCA_013400335.1. NCBI lineage: Eukaryota > Metazoa > Chordata > Aves > Coraciiformes > Coraciidae > Eurystomus > Eurystomus gularis. The sequence goes on from VZZY01020628.1 coordinate 14,875, forward strand.
CATGTTACCTGAAGTACTTCTAGTGTAACAATGCTAACCAGTTGGAAAGATATATTAAATAGACTTCTTCCATTTTTAAACATCTAACAAAAGCCCATAAGGCACTAAACACTAGAACTTCCTAAATAGCAGTATAATGATTTTTTAATTAATTTTTTTAAAAATAAGGCTCCCAGAAGAGATGCATAGTACATCTCTACCTCAGCTGTAGAAACAAATGCCAAGAAATATGTATCAATTTAACTTCTCACCCAAAATAATCAGTAATGGCCATGAATTGCAGTGTAAATAGTCTCCTGTTGCAAGGGTTACAAAGCTGGTCAACACTGATTGTATCACAGGAAATGGAAACCTGTGAACTAGAACTAAGGTAGGACAGTGAATTCCCTTTTCCACCTTCACAAATTGATATCTGGTAAATTCTGCCTTTGAAACTCTTCTAAAATGAATGATAAATCAAGGTACAGATTATTTTAGGAAGTAAAATAAGGTTATAGATTACTCCTGAAAGGGAAAGGGACTGAAGGAACAATTCCTGAGTACTAACCTCTCTTGTGAACTCAGACCTATATTTTGCTTAAATACATAACTCCTATACAGACATTTCATATCATAAAATCTTTGAAGCCCCACCCTTTCATTTTCACAGACACACCTCTGGCAATTTCTGGCCAATAGCAAGGCTCTTTAGGGGTTACTTTAGCTAATCACAGAATCACAGAATGTTAGGGTTTGGAAGAGACCCCGAAAGATCATCTGGTCCAACCCCCCTGCCAGAGCAGGATCACCTAGACTAGGTCACACAGGAATGCATCCAGGCGGCTCATGACTGTCTCCAGAGAAGAAGACACCAGAACCTCTCTGGGCAGCTTGTTCCAGTGCTCTGTCACCCTCCCCGTGAAAAAGTTTTTCCTTACGTTTATGTGGAACCTCCTGTGCTCCAGCTTGCTCCCATTACCCTTTGTCCTGTCATTGGACATCACTGAAAAGAGCCTGGCTCCATCCTCCTGACACTCGCCCTTGACATATTTATAGACATTTATGAGGTCACCCCTCAGTCTCCTCTTCTCCAAGCTAAAGAGACCCAGCTTCCTCAGCCTTTCCTCACAGGGGAGATGTTCCACTCCCTTAATCAATCTTGGTGGCTCTGCGCTGAACTCTTTCAAGCAGTTCCCTGTCCTTCATGAACTGAGGGGTCCAGAACTGGACACAGTATTCCAGATGTGGTCTCATCAGGGCAGAGTTGAGGGGAAGGAGAACCTCTCTGGACCTACTAACCACACCTCTTCTAATACAACCCAGGATGCCATTGGCTTTCTTGGACACAAGGGCGCATTGCTGGCTCTTGGGCATCCTGCTGTCCACCAGGATCCCCAGGTCCCTTTCCCCGCTGCTGCTTTCCAACAGGTCAGTCCCCAACCTATACTGGTATTTGATGTTGTTCTTCCTCAGGCTCTATACTTGGCCTTGTTGTATTTCATTAAATTTCTTCCTGCTCAACTCTCCAGCCTGTCGAGAGCTCTCTGAATGGCAGCACAGCCTTCAGGTGTGTCAGCCACTCCTCCCAGCTTTGTGTTGTCAGCAAATTTGCTTACAGTGCACTCTATTCCCTGCAGTCACGGTAAAGAGAGCTTTGTTCATCTGGAAGGTAGGGTATTCAGATAGCCTGTGGAAATGTCAAATTTTGCCCCTAGCTGTTAGAGTCCTGAAGGATGCACCATTGCATTTTGTCAGGATGTAAGTCTTGTTATTGGTCCACATTTGTCTTCTAGATTGGACAATAACCAGATCCTGAGTGAGTTTTGAGGTGTAGAAGAGTGGAGAGGCAAAGTAGCAGTGGTGGCTAAAATTAGAATGATAAAGCAAAAGAGAAAACATTAAGCAAAAAATCTAAGTGAAATGAGCTCCATGATTAAGTGGACGTTCAGTGAGAAGGTGAACTGAGCATACTTTCCTCAACTGTGCTTACAACATACTTCAGGTACCTGAACTTCTTTGGGCATCATATACAAACTTCTGCTTTGTTAAATATGACATATAAAAAAATCTGAAGGCAATGATCATTTTCATTTGACAAGATTTTCCCAAAACTCAGGGTAAAACTTCACTGAGAGATTAACATTTCAAGAAATCCTCATAGCTTTTAAAGACAGAATGGTAAATTGTTTTTTTTTTAATTCATTCTACAGTGAGAATTAGCTCATAATAATAAAACCACTATTTTAATCAATTATAAATTTAATAACATCCAAGTGTTGGGGTTTTTTTCAAAGAAATCTTCGAAGAAAATTTGTGAAGAATTTCTTTGAAGATCAGAGGGTAGTGCAAGAAATCGTACAAAAGATCTTTCAGAAACCAAAAGAAATTAAGACCGTGGAATGGAAGTTCTTACTCTCTTTTCCTCACTATGATTTCATCTTCTGCTGAAATTTAACAGATACCAGATCAAAATCTAATGTTGTTTTACAAAGGTAATCATTTCCACAGGATTGCCATTGTTTTACTCAGATGTATAGAAGAGTTTAGGCCACAGGGAGATGAAGTTAAGATACTTTCCACAAATCCAAGTATAGTCTAAAGGGAAAAGACTGTTCAAATGAAATAAATACTATAAGCATTTGCTTTTACAATTGCTGTCAGATTAAAAGCTTTTACATAACTCTGTTAATATAGAAAACTCTGGACACATTACTTGCTCTTCAGTGCTCTTAGGGACATTAAGCTATTATAATTTTAGTTTATAGTTGAAAACTGAATTATATTAGATGAACCTTAATTAATGTTTTATGCATTTTAAAAGGCATTTTTAGATGTAAGGAGGTTAACATTAGTCACATACAGTTATTTTAAAGTCCAGTGCAATGTTTTAAAGGTACTGTAACTCTGTGTCTGCTAAGAAACTTGATTTTTTTGAAAAAATAAACAATAAATTCCACAAACAGGAAGATGTGCAAACATACAATCATTTTATTTCAATTTACTAAAGCCAGCGGAGTTGACCACCTATTTATTATCTGTTGTTTGTACGTTTTAAATGAAATTAAAATTCCCCTTTGGAAATACAAGGATTTAAAATTTTAAATGTATGTAGGTAACTGTATAATCAACAGTATTTGACTTGTTGTTGGATCCAAATCTTCAAATCCCTTGTCAAGCATTCTATCCATGCTTACTAAAGAAAGAGTGTACTAAAACAAGTTCAGGATTTATTTTTTTGTTATTAAAAAGAAAACATTGGCTAGATATTTATTGCCCTATTCTTGAGCCACAACCAATTACTTTTACAATGTATGGCATGTTTCAGTATTTGACAGAGAAATAATTTTCCAACAAAGAAATATAAAAAAAAATTAAAATGCTCTCTCACATCTCAAAGCACAAACAACATTAAATACCAATTTGATTCCAAAGTAAACACATTTGATTAGCACAATGACTTAAAGGAATTATTTGTTTCGCGAGGTGTAGTAAATCTGCAAGAAATCTATTTATTCAAATATTGGTAATCACTCTAGTGGGATTGCACAAAGAACATGGAAGTTAGAGGAAAGATAAACAAATGCAAATTGGTTATCACAAGGTAAATACACTATAATGAATTCTCTGTCCTATGTAAGCAACACCATCCCCAGCACCCTACTGTTTTCTTAAATCAGTGAATATATATACATAGATGCTTAAGACTGACTTGAAGTCAAAACACTTACAGAACAGACTTCTAAGCTTCTCCCATGTAGCTGTAAGAGATCCTGTAGCACCCAAGTCAATACGCACTGTTTCTTATTTCTTGACTATGGTGTTAGGATTTCCCCCACACTCACTTTCAGCACGTTCGGAGCCCTCCAACAAGCCCATCTACATCCTGCAGCCCATGGACTTTCTAGGCTTTTCTCTTCCTTGTAGGGTAGAAATAGAAGTCTGGTACAGAAGCAGCAGAAGATAATAACAGGATTGCTCCCATGTGAGGTGGCCACATGCTCCGTTTGCCATAGATAACAGTAGCTGGGAGAGTGGCAATGGCACTGCATGCCATGTGAATGGATTACCCAGCATAGTCTGAGAGATTGTTTGCCCAAACGCTGACAAACCTACAGAGGTTTGTGACTCTGAGACCTAGAGAGGTCCCAGTGACTGCTAGATTGAATGGTAAGCAGGGGATTGCCAAAAGATTTTGTATAAAAGGAAGTGATCTTGAAAAGAAGTACAAAAAGACCATGGTAGTTGGAGGATGCCAGAGTAACCCTGTTGTCATTGTGATCTCTCCCTAAGGCTGGCAGAGCATCCTCACAGTTGGGGGCCACAGGGAGCTGCATGCAGTCAGGGCACTGGCCGTGCATGTTGCAACACAGGACCTCAGGTGTGCACTCATGGGGGCTTTCTCACCAGTGGGTGGGCTCATATGGGTGCTGGCAAAGCCAGAGCACACAGGCAACTGTGAAAGTGTATGCAATTCACACTTTTGGGGACTGGTTATAAAAGGCTGTTTAGAAATTTAAAGGAGTTTCTTACAAATTTATGTATGTTTCAAATTGTGGTTTATCCTCTGTATTTTTTATATTTATTCTGAATATATGTTTCGTTGATTATTAACTATCTGTCATTAATACATCAATAAACCACTTGGAACCAGATTTGAATAAAAGCACCATGAGTTTTTCTGTTCAACTTTGTTATATATAGACTTCATGCTCAACGAATATGTCTTCAAACAAGCTCTAAACATATGGCAGAGAAGGAACATCCAGAAGCCAGAAAAGGGGAACACATTTCATACCCAAATAGAATCACAGAATCATAGAATCATTCAGGTTGGAAAAGACCCTTGGGATCACTGAGTCCAACCATCAACCCTACTCTACAAAGTTGTCCCTAAATCATATCGCCCAACGACCCCTAAACACCTCCAGGGATGGTGACTCAAACAGTTCCCCAGGCAGCCTATTCCAGTATCTGACTAAATGTTAAATCAAAGCTTTCAGTAGTAGACTGGGTTGTGCTAAGAGTACGAAGGCTGTTGAAACCAGGATATTGTGATAGAAGTGGCAAATATAACTATGTATTAGTAGATATATAGTATGGGTGGGTCAGAAGGCAACTACAACCTTGACCACACAGATATAGTCCCTTAATGTAGGTGAAGGCTACAGTTAGACAAGATTCAGATTAGGCCAGTTGATTAAGGTCTGTCAATAGGCAGTAACTGCTCCTTGAAGAAAAGCCAAGTGATGAGAAAATGCTCTTATAGTAAGAACTGTAAAGTTCTGTTTTGCTAACCGTAAGGATGTAATTGCCATAGCACTTCATAATAAAAGAGTAGTATGATAAGGGTTGAATGCATAATACGAACTGCACATGCTCTGAATAAGAGTATTTCACACTAAAGACAGGTTATATTTATTAAGGTTTACAGTGTTACAACATAAAATCCTGTTACACATTCTCTGCATAACCCATTTTGCAAAAACCTTAGCAAGCATGACAACATAGAGTGTTGCCAAATGAAGTTTAACATGTAATACTGGGCAGATTCACCCTGACTAGGCATCTCAGGTTCCTTTTATTGGCAGACACCTTAAGGATGATTTAGATGTTGGTTGAACTGAATTACGCTCTGTTCTTTCTTTCTACAGATTACAGAGGCTCGGTTCTGAAGCTCAAAGACAATGTGCCTTAGGCACGCAGCAAAGTGTATGGAAGAAGAGTGACTTCTTTTTTAGCTTATCTTTTTAAAAACTAGTATCTTCAACCCACTGTTTCACAAACGACAAGTTTTATATAAACAAAGTTAAAGATAATTAAAGAAATCATGCTCTCCAATTCATGCATGCCTTTTTAACCTTGTACAACTGGGATTAAATAACGTAGACTCATTTGTAAAAAGTGTATTCTAACTACATATAACTTACAATGTATGTGTTACTGGCTAAATAGATCTTACTGCATATGCATCTGTTAATCATTGGCTAAGATTGGTACTGTTGCATTTACTTTAAATGTGCAAGTTCCAGATTCTCGTTTAACTGAACGTTCATTTGTCTGGAAGACTGAATTGATGTGGGCACTAATTTGTTATGGAAAATGAATGCACTGTGCAAGAAAAACACACATTTCTTCTTCATCAGCCAAATTGTTTTTAAATTTAGCAACATGACTGATTACTTATGTATGACAATTGTTACATTTTCAAATAGAGCCATTTCATAGTTACTTATACTGAGGTCTTAAGAATTATTAAGATTTTATTTGGTTTTACCATGAAAGGCTATAAAGAAAAAAAGAAATTATATTGATAGATTTCACACAAGCATAAAAATATTAAAAAAAAGCATTTGGGTTTAAAATGAAATCATTCTTCATTCCCAGTTGAATTATTACTCTTTTCCTCTATTCACAAACAAGTCTCTTGTACAAATTATAATCTACATATTGGAGTTTTAATAATGCTGATGACTTGGGAGAAACTCAGTAGGATAATAATATATCTTCATTTTCCTTTCTAAAAAAGGGAAAATAAAAATAAGTAATAAAACCAATGTTTAAAAATCTCTTATTCTTCTGCTGCTCAGTTATACAATCCATAGGAAAAACAAAGGCAGAATTGGAAATTCAAGCCTGGTTCCTAACAATCTGGTCTGATTCTTGCACAATGCCTTATGTTTCCCATATCACCTGGACAGTTATTTAACCAGCAGTTACACTACCACCATCTATGCTATGGATTTTACTTCACTGTTAAAAACAGAGAAGCAGACAATGTTGGTTCTTTGGAGTTGTTCATCTACAACATATGTCTCACTAGGCCTATTTTTCTTTTTTTTCAAGTTAATGCAGTTTTATGCAATGAATAATTTTGGTTGTCTAGTTTTTGTGCTCTGGTCCCCACACCATTCCAGTGAGTTAAAAGGTTGCAATGCGTGGCATGTCTTCTATTTGTTAAAAGGCTTGGGAGATGACTTGACTGGCACAGCTGTCTTTATCTTCACGTAGCCTTTATACTGGGTCATTTGTTTCCCTATTGACATGATGTCAGTCATTCTACAATCTCTGTTGGATTTGTCCTCAGAGAATGCACCGTTCATTTATCAACTGATATTGCTTTAATCTTCTGAGGGTTTTCTGTCACCCTTCCTTTCCTACTCCACTCCCAAATCCTAAAATGTATTTTAGCTATGAAGGGGAAATTCTAATTGTAACTGCTCAGCCCCGGTAATTAGTGACAGAGGCATGATCCTCACAGAGAGCAAGAAGGCCCAACTACAAGAAGGGGTTAAACTGTCTGGATGCATGAATGCCAGAGACAGAAGGACTCCTTTCAAAGCAGTGAAGTTTCCTTGGGTGCTGAGATAAGGAAGAGCCTCTGCATTGTCTTGTAGCTATGGAAGCACTCAGGGGGCCACTACTGGGTGGCAGAGCTGGGTTTCCGCAAGGACCCATAGAAGACACAATCACATCCTAGGCTGCATCAAAAGAACTGTGGCCAGCAGATCAAGAGAGGTGATTCTGCCCCTCTGCTCTGCCCTGGTGAGACCTCATCTGGAGTATTGTATCCAGTTCTGGAGCCCCCAGCACATGAAAGATGTGGACATATTGGAGCGTGTCCAGAGGAGAGCCACCAAAATGATCAGGGGAATGGAGCATCTCTCATTAGAAGACAGGCTNAGGGGAATGGAGCATCTCTCATTAGAAGACAGGCTGAGAGAGTTGGGGCTGTTCAGCCTGGAGAAGAGAAGGCTCCAGGGGGACCTTATACTGACCTTCCAGTACCTGAAGGGCCTACAGGAAGGCAGGGGAAGGTTTATTCACAAGGGTTTGTAGTGATAGGACAAGGAGCAACGGTTTTAAGCTGAAAAAGGATAGATTTAGGTTGGATATCAGAAAAAAGTTCTTTAACGTGAGGGTGATAGAACACTGGAACGGGTGGCCCAGAAAGGTGGTGGAGGCCCGATCCCTGGAGTCATTCAAGGTCAGGCTCGATGAGGCTCTGAGTAACCTGACCTAGGTAGATGTCCCTACTTGTGTAGGGAGGTTGGACTAGATGACCTCTAGAGGTTCCTTCCAGCCTAAAACATTCTATAATTCTATGATTCTAAGACGTGATGTGGCCCATGAAACTGCTTTTGGGATTGGTGCTGGCCCAAGTGTATATAAGGAATCTTTGTGTGATGCATCTTTACAGACTCCATGTAGAATTCTGTATTGTAGTAGGACTGCCCAATGCAATGTTCATTATTTTTATTTTTTTGTATTTAAGCACAAATACGTTTAATTTGCTTCAAGGGATACCATAAAAATTCCCTAACAGCTACTAAACTGGTTAGTCTCTGTGGAATTTTAATTAGTTTTTTAGTTTAGTTTTGTTTTGTTTGCTTTTTCGGTTGTTTGGGGTTTTTTTTTGGGGGGGAGGGGGAGGAATGGTAGTGTATTTGATACAGAAACACAAGAAGGGATAAACTGTGCCTTCTAGTCCCATGTTACCTCACATTTCCTGGCTTTCCATGAACCCATGTCTCCACTCAGCTCCTATAGTATTAAGTTTGAATTAATTTGTGTTTTTCTAGTGAAAGTTAATAACATCACTCTGAATTCCTTGTATTATCAGTAGATATTTTGTCTTTGAAAATAATGCCTATATAGAATTTTTATAGAATTCTACTTCCCAGACAGTATGTATGCAGTTCTCCAAATTTCCATAAATTTCATGGACTTATGCAGTCCTTGGCGTTACTGGAAGCCTTGCTTGCAGTGGAATTTGAATTGGGTTTTTCTTGATTGTCTTATAGACTTCGTACTGTCAAGGTCTTTAAATACGAAAGTCAGCGATCCAGACTTTTCAACTATGTTGCCTGTTGTTCTACCTTCCCTTTTATTCCAATGGTTAGGATCAAAGATTCTGTTTATACAAATACTTATATAATTAGCTGATCAGATAGGTCATTGAACTGTGATATGTCAGTTGATTTATCAAACTAAAGAGAAAGGAAGATTGTGGTTTGTAACTACACTATAATGAGAAAAACGTAATGCTTCTTAATTATATTACTTAAAAACTCTTGAGTTCCTTCTCAGCAGTAGCTCTGGATTTCCAGTGAGCAGTACTACTCATGGAACATAGCACACTTCTTTTCATATAACTGCGTATTCTAGCTGGGACTTTAACCTGCAGAAGACAGTGGAAACTAAGCAAATTTTTCTCTCAGTTTGAAGTGAGCTTGGCCAAGGAACCGTTAACCCTTGCAGTGCCATTCTGTTCCCCTTCTGCTCAGAGTTAGTTGTCTTAAAACTTTATACATTTGCACAAATCAAGGTTTAAACAAAGGGTTTCAGTTTAAACTAACTAACTTGGAGTGAAGGATATTCAGTATCTAATTCCAGAAACTGATTTTTTCTACAAAAAGTATCTCAAATGTTAACTTGGATTAATTTTATGACATTCAGATGCTGTATTTAACTTGCTAGAATAGTTCTTTACCTAAAATTATTTTTATATTGCTTAGTCCCCATAAACATTTCAAGTATATATTCTATAAAAGATTCCTTGCACTTAAAATTGCTTAACATATCAATTTTACTTGCTTACTGTATTAAAAAAAGTTATGTCATTTTTTTTTTTCCTTTTCCATTCATGAAGAAGCTTTCTTGAAGGACAGTGGCTTTGACAGTGTCGCGGTCGGGCGCGCAGAGGTCCGATCTGGCAAAAATGGGGATAAAATCTCTTTCTAAAGCCTTAGTTTACAACATTCAATAATCCTCTACTGTACACAGGCAGACAATAACTTTATTGAAATCCAGAACATATTTAGCCCACCAGATAACATTTTTATCAAAACTAATCTTTAATATATACACTTCCTTCCACCTTTTATTATTTAGTAAAGAAATTAGTTCTTTCTTTCAGCAGTAATGTTGAGACCTTATGGTCATTATGATTTTATTTTTCTATCTAGGTGTTTTATCACAAAATTATGTCAGACTGTTCTGAGTGATAACTAATTGATTCAATTTTTCTTAAAGGAATGAAAATTTCACTTGCCATTTACAAATAAACCATTAAATGTATCATCTGAACTGGGATGAAATTTAAATTAATTTTCAATTACAATGTTTGAGGCAACAGGATTAAAATTAAATTTTACTTTCAGTGTTACAAAGACTTAAATGCCAGATTTCCTAATAGCAAAGCTGCAGCCCTTTTCCATTTTAAATTAAGAATTTACTGAAAAGGTTTTGGAGTAAAATAAAAGAAGCACTGAAAAAATGACATGTTTCTCCTCGGTTCTGCTACAATAAATGGTGAAGTAAAATTTGCAGCTATTAAATCACAAAGACTTTGCACTATTTTTTTTAACGGAAAAGAGGCAGTCCATGCTTTTAATTTTTCTTAAGAAATAAAAACCAACACTCAAAAAAAGAGTGTCAAAAAGAGTGCAGTCACTTTTTCACAAGATCCATTGACTGCAATTCTTGTGTCTCATATAGACACACTGTTCTCGCTTTCTGGCTAGAAATAAACCTGAAAGAAATCACCCTATAAATGTTTCCCTTTCTCAGATACTTTAGGATTATATACATGTTTCCTCTGCATATACATCCTTTTCCCTCTTGTCTCTAAAAGGAGTAGCAGCGAGCAGCCCACGCTTATATATCTTTTAGTGTCTAAAAGCAGAAAAGCACAACCCCACCATGTGCAATGATCAAATAGGAGACAAAGCCAAGAACTAGCAGGAAAAGCTGTGCAAACAAACAAACAAGAAATACACTAATAACTAGATCTACCAAGAGATAAAAGGTACAAAATTAAAATATATCTTTACTTAAGAATACAAAAGGAAAAAAATCATATACTTGGGAGTGATTTGTAAAACTACATCTTCCTTTTGACAGATCCTTCAGAGAATGTTAATTTCTACCAGTTTCTTAAGGAGTTCCTCAGTATGTTTATTGTCTTGAAAGCTGCTACTCAGATGACTGTCATGTTCTTGGTCTGAGGACAAGACTGGTTTCCTAGGAAAGGAGGGGTGTGAATGAGTGCTAGGTATCAATCCGCATAAATGAAGCTGCCTGTCCCATTCAGCTACTTCATTTCAGAACAGGAACAGGGACAGCTTCCACTCATTTTTAAAAGAGTAAACAGGGATGTCTTTAACATGTTGTTCTTTCTTTTTGCTCTCTCAACACTGAATGGAGAATTTAATATTTACAGGAAACTGTAGCTGTGCAAATATGACTAAAAGAAGCAACTGAAAAATTCCCCTATAGAATCAGATTAGATCATTGTGCTTCTTACCTTATGTCTCATCTTCCTCTGATGAGATCCTCTCCCTGATATTTCTGAATTCAGGAAATTTTAGGAGGAGTTACATAAGATCCCCTTTTTAAATGAATTTTACATCCCTTTGCATGCATGTGTCCGGTGGCCAAATTCTGCTTTTGGTACCTTAGAAAGAGTCTGATTCATGTTACTGTGTATTAAAGTTGGTCTCAAACCAGAAAAAAGCTGCCAATTCAGTCATGTTTCTAAATCTTGCCTTATGAAGATAAAGACTTATTTACCACTTCTTTGATAATTTCCATATCTAGAATCTGGTTCTGGGCTGCTTAGTACAAGGAAGAGGGCAACCAACAGGAGGGATATCAGAGTAGGCCACTGAGGTGACGGTGGCTGGAGCACTTTCTCCATGAAGAGAGTCTGGAAGAGCTGGGCTTGCTCAGCCTGGAGCAGAGTTGGCTTTGAGGGGAACAAACAGCAGTCCCCAGTACCTATTGGGGGGTCAGTGAGGAGAAAGAGCCAGGCTCTTTGCAGCAGTGCAAGTTGAGAAGATGAGAGACAGGTAGAAATTGAAATGAGAGAGGTTCCACCTAAATGTAAGGAAAAGCTTTTTCACCCTAAGGACAGCCAGGCAGTGGCACAAGCTGAGAGAGGTTGCACAGTCTGTGTCCTTGGATGATGTCAAGACTCAACTGGGTGAAGACCTAAGCAACCTGGTCTGACCTCACAGCTGACCAGCTGTGAGCAGTAGCTTAGACTGGACATTGTCCAAGGTCATTTTTCTGTCTTAACACTATGATTTTATGAACTTTGCTTCTTACACGGAGCTACTTAATTTTACCATATTTAGTACTTATCTAGCTTATTTCATGAGATAGAAAAGCCATGCAATCATTAATTACAAGAAGTGATTTTACAGTTGCACAATCAACAAATCTGAAGTCTGTATTTCCAAAAGGTGCCACAATTTCCCATAAAAACATAGGAAAATTAAGGTAAGAGCCAATTATATGACTGCCAAATTCATTAACATCAACTAACAAGGCTGTTGACTTCTAAAATTGCTTGTGTCAGGTGGCAATGACAAACTTGATAAGACAGTGCTTGCAAAACTTCATTAAATATTTTGCAGCTCATTTCTGCCCATGCCAAATATTAGATTAAGACAATAACAATGTTCATATTAATTTGAAAGAATTAATTGCAAGACTTCCTTAGATTCCTCACTGCATATGTGATTAAAAGGATCAAAATAACTTTCATTCTGAGGAATTTAAATAGGAATAATACTCCTTCAATACAAATAAATAAAAATAATTAGTACAATGACAAGAAATAATACTGAGCTTTGTTTCTTCTCATCTTGTCAAAGCAGAAGTAATTTCTTTTTCCTCCAAAACTGCTGATAATGGAGTTGTGCTGCATATTAGGGATGTTTAATGCTTATTTTCAGAGTGTCTCTGTTATACTATGTAGTGTTTTAATTTTTGTGTGAGGCTGTGGATTTTCCATTTTCTTAAAGCATTGCAAAACTCAGAAATATATCCCATTTGCCAAAACTTCTTCTCTAGTTTACAGTCCAGAAAAGCAATCTGTTAAATAAGCATTTTATTTTGTTATTTGTAGCCTAGAGGCAGTCTAAAAAAACTCGCATGTGATGCAAACAAAACTATTTTTAGGTCATGTGGATATTTACAAGATTTGAGATGTGTATGTGGATTCAGGTTCAAAAACCTGAGAAAAATAAAAGTCTTTTAATGCCTCTTTATCTCTCCTTCTAGTCATGTGAAACGTAGCATGGTATAAGCATGTGGTTTTTGTGGCTTAGTGCAATAGCAAAGGCAACCTGATGGCAAGCTGCCACAGAAAGTGGAAGTCTTGCTGCCTTGAAATTTCCGTTGGATCTACTATACTGGTTTAGCCACAAAGCAAAATGAAACGAAACAAAACAAAACAAAACAAATGACCTATTATAGCAGGTTCAGAGGAGAACTGTGAAGACGATCAGAGGACTGGAACACTTCCCCTGTGAGGACAGGCTGAGAGAGTTGGGGTTGATCAGCCTGGAGAAGACTCCAAGGAGATCTTATAACAGCCTTCCAGTATCTGAAGGGGGCCTATAAGAAAGATGGGGAGGGACTTTTTACAAGGCCTTGTAGAGATAGGACAAGGGGTAATGCCTTTAAACTGAAAGAGGGTAGATTTAGATTGGATGTAAGGAATAAGTGCTTCACTGCGAGGGTGGTGAGGCACTGAACAGGTTGCACAAGGAAGTTGTGGATGCTCCATCCCTGGAGGTGTCAAACGCCAGGCTGGATGGGGTTTTGAGAAACCTGTTCTGGTGGAAGGTGTCCCTGCCCATGACAGCGAGGTTGGAACTAGATGATCTTTAAAGTCCCTTCCAACCCAAACCATTCTATGATTCTAGGAAAATCTTGTCCACTGGATCAACCAGTTACATATTGACTGTATAATCTGTAGATTTGCTACAGAGAAGAGAGGGTAGTAAGAAGAGAATTGAACCACAACTTTTGCAGTGATTTGTCATTGGTTAGGCTTCATTGTAATGTCAGACAAAGCCTAAGTAACTACCGTAGGATAAAATATTTAATTATTTTCATCACCTTGAGATGAATAAAGAATAGCTTCTTGTAGGGAGAGAGAGCTACGTCAGATCTGAAACCTGAATACATGTAGTTACTTAAGATAGTATTTCTATTTTCCTGCTTCTGCTATAAGAGAAGGCAGTGAACCACTATTAATATGTTACACATTAGATTTTCATTAGTCTGTAGTGAACTGTAAACATATATATCACAATTAAATCCATCAAATTATGTACTTGGTATTAATGAAAACGATACTAATATTTAAATAGCTCAAGATTATAGTATAACAGGGCTTCAGACATTAAACTGAAGATTTTTTTAAAAAATTATTTTAACATCAAGTCTTAATTTTATAGCATTTTAACCTTTGCAAACCTATGCAGCAGCAAAATTTTAGAGTTCCTCACAAAATTAAAATTAAACAATTTGGTACAGCATAAAATTAAAGTCTTAAAGTAAATGGGTTCAAGGTCTTAACCCTCTTATATTCTAGTTATTTCTATTGCAAACACATAGGTAGGGAAGACTGGAATCACTATAGGCATTTCAGGCCTTGAAAACCTGAACCTTCTCAGAATACAAGCGTTTTCATTCGCAACAAGATATCAGGCATATAAGCCTCAAATCTTTTCAACTTTCCTTTTAAAACTAGTGTGATGCAGTTAACCATACTACCTGTGATAACTCCCATGATTCCAAAGTCTACATTACTCTCCCCATCTTGAGAAGGAAGTTGTTATTCCTGTGAGAAGATTCAGCTACTAGGAAAGCAGCTGCTGAACTGCTACACTTTACATCCAGCAGGCAAAACTTTTTATGTAATATTGAAATTTGAGCCCTTCATGTGTGAAACAGACTCCAAAAGAAACTTTTTCTGATCAGAGGAATCACATCTCAAATAGATTTGAGGGCATTTTCCACCTTTAGTATTTCTAGTTCTATAATCAATAATCAACGGAAAGTTACGCAGGTGACTTCCATGCTCAATGCAAGCTTGAACATCAGTCCTAAGTTAGAAAACAAAGACCTTACATGTGGAAAGCCTAACCAAATCACTGGTGTATAGGAAGTAATCTTTGAAAACACTCTTAATCTGATTTTTGCATTGATATGGAACAAGTGTGATGTATCCCACATTTCTATGGGAACTTAAATGCAACTGAAAAAAGAAAAAAGGAATGAAAGATTTTATTCCAGATATTTTTCAAGCACCCAATATTAGGAATCAGTTTGAATAAATAGTAAAGATTAGAAACTTTAAATCCCTCTAGCTCTTAAAAATTCCATAGAAATAACGTGCAAGAGCAAGGTATCTCAAAAGCAGAACTCCCAGGAAGACTCTCTTTTACAAAGTTATTTTATTCTGAATGAAATGGAGAAGCACTGAATATTCAAGTGGCCAAAGGCAAATTTCTATAGATTTATTTAATTAAACTAATTAATTAAACACAGGCTTATTTTTTTCATAGCAAAAATCACATGGTGGATCTGATTTCAAGCTTCCTGGTTCCCAGAAAAAATATGCTAAAGCTAAAGATTTAGGGTGAAATCTAAAATGATCAATGTCTGAGATGGAATGCCACTATATGCACAGGTGGTGAGACGTTCTCTTTTGCACTTTTCTAACTTGTGCAGACCAAAAGCAATCACAATTCCCAGGAAAAGCTACATCCATCACTTTCAGAACCACAGCTATTTCTTTTCTAGGGAGGAGAGAGTTAGTGTGGAGAGCTTTAGCTGGCTATATGCTGAAAAAACAACCTTGTTAGATTGGGGGAACTATCCCCAAGAAACATGAACTGGCAGAAGGCCAGAGTCTGCAAGGAAAATTCAAAACCAGCTGCAGCGCAGCAGCAATCCAGATCTAAAATATCAATTTTCAAAATAATCGAATCATTACTTAAGACATGAAATACTCAATAATACAATATATTATTTTACTTGCCCTGAATATATTATAATAACCATTAGAAGCAAATACAGTAAACACTTTTTTCCACCCATAGTTTCGAGTGAGTAGAATTTCTGGCAGCTACCCAAACAGGTCACCATGAACGGGATAATGTGGCAATCTATTATCATTAGCTCTGTTGGAAAGGTTCTGAAGACACTAGAGAGAATTAAATGACCTGGAAAACTCAGTCTGTGGAAAAGTCTATTGTACTCATCCCCGTTATTTCCACCTCTACGCATCACTGGAACAGTGGAACAACATGATTTGCAGTGGTGACAAAGATAAAGGTCATTTTTCTTTTTTTTCTTTTACCCAGCAAGAGCCATTTAAGAATTGTTAAATTCCACACATACAGAAAATGACTAATTCGTGTCAGGTCCTTCCACTCTCTCAGTGTGATAGTCTATTGAAATCTTCACATGTGGAAGACAATGCAGAGATATATTTTTTAAAATCACTGCTATTTTTGTTTCTGTCCATCACTGTTACAACTGTCAGAATTCCAGATTGTCTAAAATAACAATATACAAAACCCCAATACAGCTCATTTCAGCAACTGTTTTTCCTAACGGATGCGATTTTTGCCAGCAAGACTTGAAAGAAAGAGCAGCTCTGAAAAGATCTATTAAATGTAATCACTATGCCAAGGTCCACATGGTAAAGAAAGATACCATAAATAGCCTGACATAGCCTATTCAAAACTGTGCATCAGAGAGATTTCTTTTGTTTATGTAAGCTTTGCCGCTGTTGGTCTACATTTATCTGAGTGATTAACATAAAATGAAGAATGAGACTTTGATGTGCACCAGCTATTCTGGTTTAACAGTTCTGTATGTAAGCCCTATTCCTGGAAAATCCAACAAAGGTAAGTCCACAGAAATGAACAAACGGAAACAGGGGAATTAGCTGAACCTTTGCATTTTCAGGAAGGAGAAATGAAAGTATTCCTGAACTTCAGTGCTGAGAAAAAATTCAGTGGACTTTATTCAGGGGAGCTTAGTGTTTTCCTTGAACGTCTTTTATTTCACATTGTGTACTTACTAAGAGATTGAGGGCATGGAGTACCAAGGATCATTTTTAGGGCATATTCTTCACCAGTAAATAAGAAGGTTCTTCTTAGCCATAAAATTTTGCCAAATCGTCTTCCTACTGTATAGAAGCAGAAAAAAATCATTGTGCAATCCGTGTTTCACTGGAAAATTATGTTATTTTTTTACTTAGGAATTTCTGTAAGTGAACACTTTAACATTTATTAGGAGTGAACCACGTAGATTTATGAAACAGACACAAGACTCAGTTCTGCTCTGTCGTAACAGAGGGGGAAGTTAACATCATGCACAAAAGGCTGGCAGGCGAGAATTTGATTCTGTCACCTGATATTGTAAATTTATGTAGAAAGAATATCTATATAAATGAACCCGGCATATTTGTCAAAATTGGACTATCAAAAGCCTCCACACTAAAGACTTGGGTGTGATGGCTGATGAAAAGCTCAACATGACCCAGCAATGTGTGAGCACATCCCAGAAAGCCAACTGTATCCTGGGCTGCATCAGAAGAAGCATGGCCAGCAGGTTGAGGGAGGTGATTCTGCCCCTCTACTCGGCTCTCATGAGACCCCACCTGGAGTTCTGTGTCCAGGTCTAGAGTCCCCAATACAAGGACAGGGAACTGTTGGAGCAAGTCCAGAAGAGGGCCACAAAGATGATCAGTGGGCAGGAATCCCTCTCCTATGAAGAAAGGCTGAGAGAGTTGGGATTGTTCAGCATGGAGAAGAGAAGGCTCCAGGAAGACCTGATTGCAGCCCTCCAGTATCTGAAGGGGGTTCACAAGAAAGCTGGAGAAGCACTTTTTATGAGGGCTTGTAGAGATAGGATGAGGGGTAATGGCTTTAAACTGGAAGAGGATAGATTTAGATTAGAAGTAAGGAAGAATTTCTCCTTATGAGAGTGGTAAGACACTGGAACAGGCTGCCCAGAGAGGCTGTAGATGCCCCATCCCTGGAAGTGTTCAAGGCCAGGTTGGACAGGGCTTGGAGCTACCTGGTCTAGTGGAAGGTGTCCTTGTCCATGGCAGGGGGAACTAGGTGGAACTAGGTGGTCTTTAAGGTCTCTTCCCACCCAAACCGTTCTATGATTAACGTAATTCTGACATACAGTATACACAATTATTCAGCCTTTAAATAGTTATTATTTCAAGAAGCAGACATCTGTAGGAAGTTAAATTCTCAAACAAAATTATGGATTAAATTTATCTTTGCTGTTCTTTGGTGAGAAAAGAGAGTGAATTTTCATTTATAGCTTGGCAAAAAAACTCTTCCTTCTTCTTTCCTCCTACCACCTCTTACTCTTCAAAGACATTAAAGACACCTCTTAGGCGTCAGTATGCCCAGACATTAAAGACACCTCTGAGGTGCCAGAATGCCCACTTTGCATGCACTCAGCACCAAAATGCTTTTTTTATATCAAGAATATCCTTCAATAAATCTGCTACGTTAATAAGACTTGTACAGAGAAAACAAGCTGAAATTCACCTACCAATCTCTCTTATGCTTTTAGTGGCTGTAATACACTGTCAAGAGCAGGAAAATGACTTAAACTCTAGTATATTTAAAATGACACTGTGAATTTACTCATACCAAGTTCATCAGTTCTAATTCAGTTCTGTCTGTTTGGAGGTCACCGTCTGTCTCATTCATTACAATGACTTTCTAGTTTTCTGATATGATTCTCAATTAATTGGGTAGGCAGGTAAAACATCTGACATCCAACAGTGAACTATGTGCTTCCAAATATGTTTGCGCAGCCACACATCACAATTTAGCAAGCTTTTTAAGTTGACCTATTAATAAACCATAGTTCGAGGTTGAGAATAGAGACTCAACTCAAAAATTAATTAGACATGTTCTGAACTACATGATCATAAGTCATTCAGCTATTAAATGATGAAGCACACCAGTTAAAAGATAACCGCAGACATTTACTCCATCTTATTTCCATCTGTGGTTGTATCAGTGATAAATTTAAAGCGAATATCCATAGTTCATCTAGATAATGAATATCAGATTCAAATGACTCATACCTAGAGCTGCTATATCACACAGGTTTGTATCACAACAGGCTCTTAATGAGCACAACACTTTTCATATTCGCCTGCTGCATTAATACAGACTTGTATGCATTTGAATATTCTAGTAAAACATGTGCTGAGTTACACAAATCCCTCAATACTAATTGGGAAGAAAGTCTGACTGCCCAACAGGGGAATTATCCTTCACCTTTAGATTTGCCTTCATGAGAACTTGCTTGTGATTTCAGATTCCTGTAATAAAGCCACCATATTCTAGGACTAGACCAAGCCACATTGAAATACCTGGGAAGTGCAATATAGATTTTGTGTTTAAATCTTACCTACAGAGTTTTCCAGAACTAAGCAGATGCTACTAAACGTGAGGCAAAAATTATTTTTAAAAAGCTATTCAGTGCACCCAGGTTAAGAGTATCCTGCAGTGATTATTTCAAAACATTTACAAGGAGTGTTAAACACTTTCAAGACAGAACTTTCCACAAATTCATGGTGAGAAACGTAACAGTATTATCCATAAAAAATTGATTTCTTTTTTTTAATCTATGTTCCATTTGAAAGCTTATTTAGGTTAAGTTGCTAGTAAGAGCTTCTTTGGTTTATTTTTCATTTTATAAACTAATAAATGCAATCAATAAAACTAATAAACATTTTCCAAGAGCAGTTTAGTTTAAATATCCAGTACTTCAACTCTCTTATTGGCTGTACAAAAGCTGTCCTTCAAAACAGAAATGATCTCGACAGAATAGTTCTTGTATGAGTGAAAACCAATGATGCTCAGGAGCTGAACTGAATCAAAATATATTCGAACTCCTTTTAGGTAGTCTGTGGGGGAAAAAAGAAGTTACATGTATGTGTAGGACTGTATTTGAAGCCTTAAATCACTCAAAACCTTATTGTATGTGGAGATCTGTTCATTTGACCCTCATGTTTCTTTCCTTCTTATATTGCATGACAGAGCAATGTTGGTGGGCTGTATGAATTAAAACTGAGATATCTGTCTTGTTTCAGAATGGATATAGGATTAAAAGTTCTTTGTTTTATACTGTTAGGGGAAAAAAACTCTTACAACAGACAAAAAAAGAAACAAAAATTAAGGCTATAACCCTATAAATAAAGGAAGAAAAATTGAAAAGTTACAAGTCTACATTATTAGCCCTTTATGTTTATGTACACTCATCTATAATGGAAAGAATATAAAATAATTTCCGTTATTTGAATTTAAGCCATCTCTCTGAATTTAAACCAAAGCATTTTTCTAAAGATGCTTTCTCATGTTACTATTTTTTTACGTGACCTTTTCCAGATAACACAAAGTTACAACTTTCTTAATTATTTTGTTTTCAAATTACTAATTTAAAATTATCCTAGAAGCATGTGTCACCATTTAGCTTATTATCCTAAAAAATACAGCATAAGACTTCCTTAAAACAATCATTGTTTGAACTACCCAGTCAATAAGGCAAATCAACAACAACAGAAAAATCACGACACTTTTAGTAAATTTGAACAACTGTTAGCATCCTCAGTTTCAAAAACAAAGAAAACTAACCCCAAACAAAAACCCATAACTGTTGTGATGTTATATGAGCTTTTGGATTAACTAACTTTCACATGGAGGCCAAAAACCAGCCTTTTTCCTGAATAATTCTTTATTAACTAAAGTGTAAACACAGTTATACCTTTTTTTTTTCCATTTTTTTTGGTACCCAACCTGAGTTATGTTCTCAAATGTTTCTCCCGTTGATTTTCACTATACTTTATCCAGACCAGAGTCACAAGAATGTCTTCCTGTTCCTCCCTACTTAAGCTATTTTCCTGGAAATCAATCAACAGCTGGGAACTACATCTATTGAATCATTTTGGGCCTAGTCACAAATAAACAGATAAATAAAAACCAACTAGCTGCCCTAGTCAAACCTGCCTATGTTATTTCCAGGAAACATATTAGATGTCTAAAGTTCTTCTACCAAAGGCACTGTGGTAGAACTAACTACCAATTTCATAGCTAATGCACTTGAGAATTATGAACTATCTTTCCTCACTGTATTGGGCCTGAAGTTTGAATTGAAAAATTTACCTAGACCTTGCCTTTGGAAAGGCACTGAATTCAGGGGCTGGAGGGTAGTTTCAACTTATATTGCATATTAAAGGAAAATAAAAAAATCAGTACAAGGGAAAAATTCTGATGCTGTTCTCATTAACTTTTTGTAGATCAGCCTAGTGGACAAAAATATATCTAAGTGATATTACAGCTCAATCCTGTACTTCTTCAATGATTCCAAGCTGTGTCTGCAGTCCAGCAACCAC
Organism: Eurystomus gularis; assembly: GCA_013400335.1. Lineage (NCBI taxonomy): Eukaryota > Metazoa > Chordata > Aves > Coraciiformes > Coraciidae > Eurystomus > Eurystomus gularis. The sequence continues at coordinate 36,098 of VZZY01020628.1, forward strand.
TTAGATTTGTGAAGTAAAGAAAAGGCAAACTGCTCACCCTTCTGTTACAGCTGGCTCACCTTGTCGAAAGGAGTGTAATTTTATAAACATTATGAAGAGAAAGATTACAGAAAACCAGATGAAGCTTTCGTGTGGGAAGAGAGGGAAATAGGTCTGACTTCCCCTTCTCTTACAGTGTTTGTATGTTTCTTAATCACTAATGATAATAATCTATGTGAGGAATTTTCTATGTGAATAAGCCCACAAACACACTCTTCTCCTGGTCTAGTTGTTACCCAAATCCCCGAGTGGTAACAATTCATGATCTAATAAATATTCAAAATTGTATTTCATGGCACACCTTTGGCAGCTTTAGTAAGGAATGCCATCCCTCCCTCCTGTCTTTTATGCATCAACGTTTGTTACCAACCATTTAGAGACACATCCTGAAAGCAGTGAACCCTTACTCATCTTTGAGAGAAACAGCTTCAGCTCCCACTTCCAATGCAACCACTATTTATTTACATCCTTTGACTAAAATATGAGCTTTTCCAGTCAACACCTGGATATAGCAGACCCCAGCCATGAAGCATCTCATTTACATAAAAGGTAGACAAGACATTAGATTCCCTTCTGAATGGAACAGATTCTGTAGCCCAGTGAGTAATATATTGACACTACTACTAACAGGCCATGGTCTTTGTACTGACTTTGCAAGGCCTTGAGACTGGGTCTTGTTTCGCCTAGACAGACTTTGTTGTAGCTGGTAGAGCTGTAACAGCAATCTTTGAAACGACCGTGTAACCAGTTCTATTTAATTTTACTTTTTCTTACCCTTCTATAGTACAATTTTCATATAGGTAGTAGCCACAAGTAGTTATTCTGTGTACAATCTAATATTTATGACTCTAACATAATGACATAGCATAGACAAATAGAGCCGTGATATGACAAAAGGGACCTTGAAAGTGAGGATGCAGGACGCAGTGTGGAAAGGGGCAGGCAAACAGTGATAAGAGAAAGGACACAGGCTGATGACGGAGACCCAATTGCTATAACCAATCCACTAATGGTCAGCTAATGAGAGATGGACCTGGCAAAATCAGTTTTACAGGCAACAAAGGGAACAAAGAACATGTATCTAACATGTAAAGTGCACCATAAATAGTAAAGTCGGATGAAGCATGCAGCTGAAAAAAAGAGAACAAACAGCAAGTTTTGAGAATGTTGGCAAACATAAAAATGTCCCTGTATGAGTCTTAGATGAGAAGGAATAAAACATCCACATGAGTCCCAGCAAAAAACAGTTAGGATTTAAATTATAATAACAATAAAGTTTGAATTTACATATAAGGTATGTTTCTTTTTTGGCCATAAAAATACCTTAAGCATAAAATTTCCACTTCTCACAGGACCTTTTGTAATTGAATTAGTTCAATTCCTTGATGTTATTAAGCTGATCAATCATTTGCCTGCAGGGTTTACAGGCATACCTGGGAAAGAAAGGCATTGCCCTTAAGAATCATGTCATCCTGTGGTGTTTTTTATATACATATATGTATATAAATATACCTGTTGGGGGTTTTATTATTGGAATTTAGGTACAATTTGCAGTAAACTTTTATATTTCCTTGAGTTTCCTTTTCTTGCATAAGTTACAGAGGTATGTGTATTGATCCATTTGAGTGCATGTGTACAATATAAGCTATGATTCTATCTTCATACATAACTGTATGCCTATGTATTAATATTTTTTATTTTTAGATTGACTTAACCTGTAACAGGAATAATTCACCTGTGTCTTTGACTACTAATGGACACATATTTCATTTTTTAAAATGTGTTTTGCTTTTAAAACAAAAAAAATATCTGTATTATTTTAAGCTTTTAACTGATTGTCAAGAAAATAATTGGGAAAAAAAGTTGCATGGAAGTATGGTGCTTTAAAAGGTAAAGAATCACAAATTATTCAAACTTCTTACTAGATAGAAACATCTGCAAATCACTGAATTCCACAGAAGGTGGGCTAGCCATTAGGTTTCAGTAACTGGAAGAAACAATAAATCACAGCTTCCACTTTTACAGCCCATTACACCCAAAGGTCTAAAACCCTTCTGTGGTTATTTGCAAGCCTCAGAGTACTCCAGCTGCAGAGTTTTATTCTTTCCAACTTCCTGTTACTAATAGATGCTATAGTATAGAGTGAACAGGAAATTAGAGTAGAAGAGAGGTGTAAAATTGGTATCCAAGAAAGGCTGTGCAGGAAGGCTGTGAAGAAGGGGTCACTGTAAGGGTCTCCCAGTGAACCTCAGACAAGACAGATTACATTCTCATTAACGGCTGTTTAAGAACCAGCGATTTTTCACATATTAGAAAGGGGAAGCAGTGATAAAGTTCTTAAATACTGTGGAAGGGCGAGGTAGGAAAAGGAAATAGAGAGGTAATAGTTTTGGGGAGATATTTAGTTGAGACCTGCTGTAGCTAGTGAGGAAAAAATAGCTTGAGAGCTGTATGGAATCTTTCTCCTGCTTTTGACCTCTCACGGGAAAGTTATGCCCTGTTAAAGTCTCATTCTGTGTAGAAGTGCAATATCCTTAATTTTTCCTTAAAATATCCTGGTAGTTGGCTTGCCTTTCTGCATTTATTAAACAAATCTACTACTGCTGGTGCACCACAGGTCAGAAAATAGTTACCTTTTTGCACACCTGCCTATTCAGTAATTCCAATTTTCTTCTTGAAATGGCTACATCAGATCTCCCACCCACTTCATTTAGCCTCTTTTCCTTTACATTAAATGTGCCCACAGTTCCTGGCTAATTTGAAAACATGTCAAGGCAACATCAGCTGTGTGGAAGAAAGTTTTTCTAAGAAATGTAATACCTCCCACATTGAACTAGAGGGAACTCCGAGCATCTTTAGATAGTTGTAGCAGGTCCTGCACTCCGTGTCTATACCACAGGCAAGAGGCTCCTGCTATGTTACCAAGCTATCTGATGACTGCATGGCAGACAGTATCATCCTCAGCAAACACAGTTTCCATTAAAATCAAAGACAACTGTGTTCCTAAATGTCCTCTGGGAGCTTTTGTGCTGTAGGTTGTGCTCTGAAATATGCTTAGTATGAAAACCCAAGTATTTCCATTGTGTATATGTTTCAAGACTTATTTTGAATTCTTAGTGCAATGTTTTCAATTTAGCATATTTTTCTTCATCTTTAATCTATTTCTGGTACTGTACAATCTTCACAAGTGAAGATTAAAAGCAAATATGAGAAGAGACACAGAGGGTAGGTACACCAGGAAATCCTAAAGACAAGAAACTGGTCTTCTGGCTAACCAAGCACACTGGTCATCACATAGGCCATCAGATTTCAGCCCAAGCCTTTTAAAAGACAAGATAATTGACAATACAGCTTAAAAACTTAAAACTACTTCATGAGTTAGTATTTTTTCCCATCTTACACTCTCCTTTCATTTCTGCTTTGCATTTATCCATAGAGGAATCAAGCATATAACACATGCTTAAATGGAACATAAGCAAGGATTTCTACTGATTTATTTGAAAGTGTGAAAACACTTCTCTATTTATGAGAATGGCATTCGTTTGGTCAGCTCAAAGGAAGCTGAGTCTAATTCTGAACTTAAATGAAGAAGAAAATTATTCTACTTAGAGACTAAAAGCCAAATCCTGCAGTCGTGAGAAATTTTTATTTACAGGCACAAGGCAAGTAGGCACAAGAGAATGATATATATCACATAGTGAGTGTCAGGTTATGAGCCTCAGAGGTATTTTTAGCCTGTTCACTGCAGTTAATAGACTCAACCTCTAGGAAAAGTTTTACAAAGTCTGTGAACTTAAGAATTTCTTTTAGATATATGTACACGCTCTGGAGCTCAATAATGAAAAAGAAAAAAAATTATTCATAAATTTTTAGTCAGGTAGACAAAGGTGGAGAGTATTATTCAAATCTTCATAGCAACAGGTCCATCTTTAAATTTAAAAGATGGCTTGATACTCCACAAGTACTTTGGTACTACTGACATATGCCTTCTTTCTACAAGCTTCAGAAGCAGTATGCATGATGCGAGAATAGTCCTTCTTTCCCTCCTGCATTATAACAATAATAATGATGACTGTAACATCTGTAACACCTAACACTCATATTGTCTGCATTGTATCACAATTTGTTCACAATAGAAGTAAATATCCTTTTTCCAGGAGGAAAAAAATGGAGAGATGAACTCACAAGTGAAAGGTCAACAACGGCCAATGTCAATAAAGATGAAGTTTATAATAAGCATGTCCAGTAAACTGTAGATCTGTAATAGAATCATAGAATCATTCAGGTTCGAAAAGACCCTTGGGATCATCAAGTCCAACCATCAACTCTACTCTACAAAGTTCTCCCCTAAACCATACCCCCCAATACCACATCTAAACAACCCTTAAACACCTCTAGGGATGGTGACTCAACCACTTCCCTGGGCAGCCTATTCCAGTATCTGACCACTCTTTCCATGTAAATTTTTTTCCTAATTCCCAGTCTAAACCTCCCCTTTTGCAGCTTGAAGCCATTCCCTCTTGTTCTATTGCTAATTAATTAATTAATATCCCTAAAGCTAAGGCCTCCTTGGAATT
>VZZY01020629.1:229-17816 GCA_013400335.1 Eurystomus gularis
TGTGCCACCTTGATGTTGTAGGAACAAAGTAATGCTTTCAAAAGCATTTGATGAATATACAAAAGTATTGGTGAATATTTTTCTGAAGAGACCTTTAAAACACTAAAGTTTTCCATTAAATGTATAGGCAAAGGGGTGAAATATTCAGATATATTGATAAGAAGTAAAGTCAGTGTGTAAACAGGTATATATTTTTAAAATGTCTATTTCCTTTTGACAAGTAATCTTTAATCTTGCCTCTTAAAAATGGTAGTCTTTAATGGCTAAAGTAATTAAGGCAGGTTATGAGTTACAAAGATCCTGTTAGGAAATCTTAACTGCTATATAGGTCTTTCAATCAAGATCAGGGTTTGTAAAGCGGCCTATGAAGCTAAATCTAAAGTTGTCATTAAAAAAACCTGTTCATAACTCATGTAAGTTTCCTGTTAAAGCTTTCATTTTAATAGTGGTTGAAATAAGAACTGAATCACAGTGTATTTATGCGGAAAAACTGTGTACTGAGTAGTTATGCAAAACAAATGAATATCAATTTCCTCTTTAATATTTTGTTACTTATAACTATAGCCATCAAAGAAAGCCTGGTGGGCAATCAAAGACATAATATTACATAGCTGAATAGCATCATCAATATTGAAGAATGATTAAGAACCTCATTAACCATGTTTCTTTATATATTACTTCAGCTCCAATATATCTGCTGCCAGGAGGTTAAAAGCCAAGATGGCAGCAAGTATGCAGTTTCACAGTAGACTGACAGCCATGAGCTTCTAGGGTTTTTTTCCCACAACAAAATCCTCAATTTCTAAATTCTGAGGTCAATTTTGTTTCAAAATACATCATACCCTGGGAAAGACCTTTTAATTCTTCAATGAATCTGAAGTGGAGATAAATCGCTCTTGCTGCAAAAAGACCATATTAAAGGGTTGTCTCCACAAAGACAGACAGAGGAACAAGATCCTTGATAGTAGGCCAGAAAGCATTTTACAGCCATTCTCTTATATCTTACAGTGGTGGTGTACCCTGGAGTCACTGGCAGCCCTGTGTCACAGGATGGGTTTGAGTATTTACCAGCTTGGTCCTGAGACATGATTTTCGTTTTATAGTTTTCATGTGGAAAAAGCTAAATTCTATGCTAAAGGCTAGTGTTTCTAGGAGAGCAGAGCTTGCTTTGCTCAAAATCATGCCTCCCTTATATGACTGAATCCAGATCATCCTGTCACCTCCAAAGCCAGTAGGGACCTCCATGATGTGGACACACTTTTGAGTACTGAACAGGCCTATGTCCTTTGAAGCCAAAAACCTTTAACAAACCTAACACATCAGGTAAAACTTCAGGCATACTAATTTTGCTGACATTCTCTCTGTATCTCAGCTGAGACTCCTTTTTTTTCAGCCAATACCTTTTATTATCCTGTTAAAATTTGAATACTATAATCAAGGAAAAGGAACCTCTCCTTTACTATCAGAGGTGAAGTTTGTTTTGTCATGTCATTAATTGTGAGGTTTCACAGAGCATATTGCAGGATAAGGGCCTTTATGATTGATTTCAAAGCCATACATTAAAAAGTAAAGAATTCTAAATCCTATGTGGATGTTCTGAATGTGTTTTTAGGAACATACTTAGGTTATCACAAAGGGCTAAAGCTTTTTTCCCAAGCTAAAAACTTTTTCTTTCCCTAGTTTTGCCAGGTTTAAATTCCCAGGGGTAAGTCCTGGTAATGAAGGTAGCATGCTAATGGGCTTTTTCTTCTAGACACCATGGGCAATAGTCTGTAATATCTCAATTAGTTTAGAGCTCCTGTTTGGCAGGAAAGCTGCTGGAAAAGTGAGAAAAAGAAAAGGAGTAATAACTTCTGGTCAGTACTTCTCAGTTAATAATCACTTTCTTTGGAGTATTAGGGTAGGTGCTGTCAGTATCACTTTGTATTTCTTCACTTCTATGCCTTTAGAAAGTGAAGTGTAGATGTTAATCTAAAACCATCAGGGACATGTGATGGGTCATATGTAATTCTCCTACTAGTGTTGTTTTTCCTACTTGCAAGCCAAAGTGGGTGCTTGAAAATGACTTATTAAAACAAGGTCTAAAAACGTGAAGCATATTCCTTCACCTAGTTCTCCTGCACCAAGCACCTATTTTGTAAAGATGTACAGTTTTATTAGGGAAGCCTTTCAAGTGCAAGTGTGGACAGCTGTTAGAAATACATGAAAAATAAAAATTTGGAGCATAGGACATCCCAGTGAAGGTTCTATCCCAGGTTCTCCTTTTTTAGAAAAATAATTGTGACTTTATTTTCCAGCCAGCACAGATCAAAGTCCATTGCTTTGTCTCTACATTCATTGGTGTTTCCATCTTTTATCATTACCATAGCCAAATATGTTCCTCCTATTCCATTACTCAACTCCTCTGTGATTAGTCAATGGCATGCTGGGGAACTACAGCACAAGCAAGAGGAAAAATGTTAGAATCTCTCTCTTTCCTTCCCACTCACATCCCTGCAAACATAGATGTGATACTCATTGCTAAGGCACATTTTGCTTAAATTTTATTTTTTGAAAATCAGATATTAATTTTTCAGCTGTTGAAAGTGTAAGTTGAGACTTTTGTTCTATGACCCCGAATCTGCAAACATACCCATGTCTCATGCAGCACAAACAAATACATCAGAAAAACAGATGCATGAAGGGTTTTTTAGACCTAAATACCTATTTTCCAATAATAGTTTCTCAAGGTTGATTGGATCACTTCTCATTACTTTTTTGACAGTTTCATTACAATTTTGTATGAGAAATGCAAGGGTTATGTGATTTCCATATGTCAGTACATTGGTATGCTACAATACGTTAATACATTGGTATTAATAGTCAAAGTTATCGTGAGATAGTTGAGATTATCTCATAAGCACCATGAGATTCTCTCAAAAATACTATGGTACAACCTTAAAACAGATGTAATCTATGGCAAGAATATTGAGATTAGAGGGTTAATATAAGATAACTCATTTCATGTAAGGTTAATTAGCAGAGAAAGAAACTGAAAATATATGCAATCTTTATATCAAAGCACTAAAAATATTAATATTCTAATTTATCCCTTTAAACAATAGGTTTTTGTGATGCAGTAACTTGTAGGTAGAACCTTATGTCAATAACATCAGACAGTGATGGCTCTAATGTTTACCAGCTGATGGGGCTCAGTAAAAATTTTGATAGTATGCTTCTGTTTGTATGTGTATATGCACAGATAATGCAATTGAGGTCTAGGTAACTGATATCCTACAAAACAAACTCAGTATAATTTATAGTAAGGTAATATTAACAAGACAGAAAATTTAGTTGTGATATGCTGGAAAACAGGAAAAAAGAAAAAGGTCATTAATCTGTAAAGTACTTTGTAATTTTTTTTTCCCAGTAAACTTCTCATGCTTGGCCAGAGTTGCCATGTGGCAGTCTTTATGAGCGTGGGGACTGTCAGTGAAATTCTCAAAGAAGGTGTACAGGAATGGCTGATGACTGCACTTGGATGGGCTGGGAGGAAGATAACTTGTGGGTTTTCCGTTTTGTTTTTCTTGTAAGCAGTTGTTCAGTGTTGCATCTTATTACACACTGTAACAAATTTGTACAAAGTTTGTCATTGCTTCTGTTGTGTAACACCTCCCATGAAGGTCTGGACAAACAGACAAATACTTTAGTGATGTTTTTAATATCCCAGAGAGGGTGGATCTCCCTGTCCTTGGTGTAAGAGCTGCCTCTGACTTCAGGGATCTCCTATTCATTTCAATATAAATATACATTAATCTGCTTTGAGAATTTCAAGAGCATCTTTCAATTTCTCTGTCTTTTCCTACAATATATACAGCATTGCTGCTACAGGCTAGCCAGAGAAGTACACAATTCCACGAGGTGGTTGCACTATCACTGAGGAAAAAAAAGGGCTATATAATGGCTACTGATTATTTATGATCCTGATAATTACCAGCTCCAGAACAACATAGCTGACCAAGACTTTACGGCAAATGAGTGAACTGATTGTCATCAGTATTGAAACATGTTGCTTTTTTTTTCCCCTCCTCAGCTTCAGTAGTCATGCAGGATTCAAAAGGGTTAAAACCTTACAGCATTCCCTCCAGGCAACAGTGAAATCATTTATCTAAGGAAAGTTGTAACTAATAATGCTTTGAGCTCTCCAAATTGCCTCCAAATGCATTTTGCTGCAGAACTTGTCAAAATCTCAAGAATTTCAAGACCCAAAGGCTAAACAGGCAAGAAGAGGGTGGTTTAGTAGAAAGAGGCTTGCCCAGGTAGCCCAGCAGAACATGATGTATTACACTCTGCTCTGCTGATCCTGTTCCTGGAAGAAGGTTAGGTATTACTCATTGTAGGTCTCAAACTAGTGGAAGCTATATATGTGAAAGGGCAGATTAGCAATCAGTGGACATTTTTTCAGTCTGTCAGCTTGATGAGAGGTTTTCTGATGTTTATTGTGTCTGTTTAAAGCTCCTCTGTCAGGCATTTTGAATGCTAAAATAAGCTCTAAGGAGGTGGGCTAGTGGTGAAAGAACAAATAGTAAGAAGATGTGCATGAGAAAGGCAAATGGAGATCTCTGTCACTTACCACACAAGGCGCAAGAAAATAAGATGTAAAAATGGTTTTGAAAAGTCTGCTGTTTTGAAATATTCTCCTAATTCTGGCGGATTTTTCCAACACCAAGAATATTGCTTAAAAATGAATTCTTGCAAAACTGTGCATATTTTAACTGACTCCACTGTAGGTGTATTTGTTTAAGCTTTCCCTTAAACATGTTCATTCATATGTAATAAATATAAGACTTTTTTAGAAACAGAACACAAATGATGAGAATTTTGTCAATATTCTAGTGTTTTCCAGAAATTATAAGTATGTTGAAAACCCTATGTCCTCTATAACCCCTTGAAATAAAGCGGACATTGGACAGCATTATTTATTGTCTCTGCCACAATTTAGTCCCTCACAACATTCAAAAAGGATTTAGTTTATTACTGGCTCATTCAAGTTTTTAGGCTGTTCTTTTGAGTTCTTTAGAGAAAAGATGCTACTGAATAAAGTCTAAAAGGATGCATTACTTATTTAATTTACAACTGCATTTTGTTGAACTCAGAAAATATATTATACCCTATGCTATTTTCTACTTATGTAATGCAACTGCATCATAGATCTAGGTCTTTATTATTGGCATAAGTATTCAGCTCTTAGGCATTCAAACATTAATGTTGAAAACTTGCAAAAAATTACATTTGTGTAGAGGGGTGAAGTGGCATAAGGGTTTTCTTTTGTCTGTAAGTACAGTGATGCTTGAGGTGAGTGTTAGATTGGTACAGTTTTTGCCTAACATATATTTAGCCTAATTAGCAAATGAGGTCACCAATTAGGTATCTGAAGGGGTTCAGTGCATGAGCCCAGCTATACCATAAAGGTTCTAAGGAAAAATGCACAAGCTAAAATCTTTGCATTAGACTGTAGTAGTAATGCAGTGCCAGCAAGAAAAGACTGTCACAAAACTTGCTCACAGAGGACAGAAAAGCCATCTGATCAATGCCTTTTATCATTGCAGGGGCTGATCAATAGGATAATGACATGAGAAATTACATATTCATTACACATATACCACACATCATCTGCTATACTGACCTTCTCTCTGGCAGGTGGCATTGGCAGGGAAATAGTGGTGGTCTGATCTCTCTTGAATGAGTCGCCACAGGCTATCTACTTGGTGGTACCAAACCTGCACTAACCACTAGCAAAGACTTGATGACCACAACTGTTTGGGCTTTTTTACTTATTTTTGCATGACAGTGTACAACTTCTGTGGCATCTCATTTACCTGCAAGCTAAACAGAATAGATGGTCTAAAGCTCCTTGAACCACCACCCATGAGCCCTCATCTTCAAGCAGACCTGGAAATAATTCAGCATGTTGCATAATCCAGTTCCTTGAAAAGAATTGCAAAGGGAGGAATATAATATAAAGGGATAATAGAGAAGCTGTCTTTAATGAGCACACATGGCTCTCTGTCAAAACAAATTACCCTGTGATGCTCATGATTAATTGTGCTGCCACTTGTTGTATGGCAGCACAGTAACGCAAGCCAAATAAGCACAATGTAAGACTGTCTACAAAATTAGTAAGCTTTTAAAATTCAGTATTTATCATTGTCTGCCAGCTGTGACTATCCTTAGACATATATGTGATCTTGCATGTGGTGTCCTGAATTAAACTGGATCATATAGAGCCCCAGTTCAGTGCTGGGGCAGTGAACCTATACAAGCTGATGAGACAGAAGGTGCTACAAAATAGAATGAATTTGTGCCAATATCTCCTGACCTAGCTGTGATATTATATTTCATTTGCCTCTTTTTAAGATATTCTGTCACCATGCTTTTACAAGTATGTCATCTTTTTATTCTTTGCATACATTTTCTTGTAACTGAGATTTTTTCTTTCTTATACCTGGTACTTATATTATACACTTGTTTCCAGATTACTAATATAGTGCTATTAAAACTGAGTTACAATAGCACCACAGAAATCCCAGTCTAAACAGGATACAAATTCTTTGTTCAAGTCAAAATATCAGGTATGGATGAAGATAGCAGAACAGCCTCAGGCATTCTGCATTCTGGGCTTATGACATGATCACTCTGCCACAGATAATAAGCTATTGAAATATATGTTAAGAAGAGCATATATTCTGAACAAAAAAACTTCTAAAATATCACATCATGATGCTTATTAATAGTTCATCTTCTGGTGCTTTTGATTATGTTACTTCTCATTATTTTTCAAGAGAAAGAAATTTCTCAACCTTTTCAGAGATAGAAATGTGGAAGTGAATTTAAACATTAAGTCTGTCATGGCAAATCATGTTTCTGGAATGTTATTAGGAACCCAGATAGCCTTGGACCAAAGATTTGGGCTTTGATATTTACTGAGTTTTGCTGTCCCTGTGGCTCTACCATGAGAAGGACAATTCAGCCAAACAACGCTTTTGAGAAATCCTCTTTCTTACATTAAGGAAGGCTATAACCTCAGGTTCTGGAGTAAACACAAATATTTTTTTAGCTTCAATCTCAGATTAAATGTACAACCAATAGTAGCTAGCATCACTAATCATATTTTCCCCTCTCTAGAAGAGCAGGTCAATAATGGAGTGATGTAGGTTTCTCTCAGCACTGTATGCACTGCACAGCTACACTGCAAACTACTTCATCTGCTTTTGTACAATTATGCACACAGACCTAGGAAAGTAAGTTTCTTAATTGTCTACTCAGCAGAAGAACATGGTGTTTCTATTGAAGCAATCACTCAGTAAACTAAACAATCAGGACAAAGTGGTTTGCAGAGTTATATAGTACACCTAACTGGGACTGTGTTATATGGACCAGTCTGTCTAAGAGATTCAACTTGTAATTCTTCTGTCAAAAAAAAATGATATAAAGGACTGTGTTTTTCTGCTCAAGTAAATTACCCCCAAAGTACTGAGAGAGAAGTTCAGAAGAATTGTTACATCTCAGAAGTTCCTCTGAGGAAGAAACTCTGAAGCTCTGCTTCTGGAAGGAAATATATTATTTAGCTTATTAATGGAGGGCATAAACTGAATCCAGCAAAGAGAAAATTCAGGATAAATAGCTGTAAAAATAGTGACCTCCATCCTTTCCTGGAATATTTTTCACTTAACCTGGGCTCCACTAGTAAAGGTGCAGTAAGAAAATGTTCAGCACTGACAGATGGAGACATGAAAGGATTCATCAGAATTATCTAAAACATCATTTAGCTTATACTTGGTAGGCTTAATACTTGAAATAGAAAATTCCTGCTTTCTCAAAACTTCAACTATACTTCTTTTTGTTTTATTTTTTTCATAATGAATTCCTGAATTATTTGGTGAGAAGATACAGGTTGTTTTCATATGGTATTTATAAGCTATGGAAATCCACTAGGGTTAACTCCATACTGTTTTTTCTGCTGCTCTGAGCTGTCAGGGGAAAATTATGAACTCTGGATACATGATAAATTGTCTGAGTTAGGAAAGAATCCACTGATGCCAGTGCTCCATTAACAAGGGAAACAATGAAATGTGTGTTTAATAAATCCAAGCCCATATTTTGGGCTTAAACACTTTTCTGAGTGTAACCATCTCTGTGTTGCTTCCAAGACAAGAAAGTCACAGCTCGATGTTAGGAATATAGGGGTCCATCTCTTGTTTAAAGAAAACAGAACACCAAGAGGTAATTCTGCCCTTATAATTCACCATGGAGAAGCAAACAACCCTTTTATAAAATAATTGAATAACTAGGGCACACCTCTAAATCTAGAACCAGGACATACAGATTCACTAGTGTTAAGAAGGTATGATTGCACCTCTGCCTTCCTGAAAAGTAGTCTTACCCCTTCACCAAATGTTGCCCTGAGGCTTGAGGAATACTGCTTTCCTGACCTGCTGAAACATTGCAAAAAAATCAGGTTGCTTTAGGCAGGAAAAATGCATCAGGCTGTTGGCTGGCTATTCATTTGAAAGAAGAGGAGAGATGAGCTCCGGTAGCTAGGCTTGATCATTCATTTCACGAGGTGCTTTTCAGGTTGCTATCCTGCTGGGCCTCTCTCACCCTATGAACCCTGGCTTCTTTCCTGCACTGAGGAGAGGATGAGGGAAAGATTTGCAACTCCATCAAAACTGAAATGCCTTTGGGTGTCCTTGGAAGGGAGCTTCAAGAGCACATCAGGAGCAGAGGTATCTATGGAGCCTGTGTATTGCAAGGGTAGATGGCAGTTGACTGGTAGGATTTTGATTGTGAGACCAAATCTTGTATAAGGTTCATAAGCGCTGTCTTGGATCTGCATGGTTTTCCCAAGACTTAATTAAAACCTAGTTGTGCTTTTAAAGTGCCTTTTAGAGAAGCTGAGAGATCTTGCAAATAGACATGACAAAATATAGAGGGCATTTTTCAATCAAATAATATCTCACCTGGGACTCACTAGAAGAGTATTGAAGTACTTGCCCAAAATTATTAGCATTCATTTACCATTAAACATCCTTATTCCAAGACTGGCTAGATCCCAAGTTACAAATGACCACACTTCACTGAAATATTTTATATTCTCCCACACAACTCCTACACACCTTTTCATAAAATTGGTTTGATTGCTCTTGGGCTATCTTCAAGGATCAAATTCTGTCACACTTGCTAAGGTTAGTGATGCCTCGTTCTGTGAAAAGTCACATTAATTTCCAGCGCTTCCTTTTTTCAGACCTCTCCTGAGCTACAAAATCACGATGTCTTTTAGCAACGTACTTGATGGTGACAGCAATTAAATCTGAGAAGTTCTGCCAATAATCCTTCACTCCTCAAAGTGCACTGACTTTGCTGCGAGGTGGGATGTACTGTTAGGCGGTGCACAGCTCAGAGCAGGAGACAGCCCTTCTGGCAGTCCTCCAGTACCTCGCTTCCCGAGGTCAAGTTACTATTTTCTTACTTTGCATGTGAAAACTATTTTCTTCCTGTGACGAACTCTGTTCAAACACTGCAGTGATGAGCACCAATAAAACTCATGGAAAAAAATGCATACTTGAGTGGTACAGCAGCTGCTGCTAGGTCTTCTATCTGTGTCCAGGTTTTGCTGCTACTTCAAAGATGCAGTGTAGAAGGTCCCATTATGCAATGGAGAGCCGTAGGTTATGTAAAGCAGATGCAGTAAAACCTGACACTACGCAAAGCATAACTTTGATCCAGTCCCAAATTGATTATTAAACACCACATTAATTTTCCCTATAGCACTGAAGTCTGAATCAATTGTAATGCTGACATCACTTATCCTAGTGTTACTCTATTGATTTAACACAATTTTACATCAATGGGGGCAGAAAGGGGTCATGAAATTAGCTGTAAGTAACTTGGTACAGTATAATCCACACTTAGACACTAAATATAAATGATTAATTTCATATTTGTTAAGCAACCTTCACTCCTCTTTAAAAGAAAAGGAATTTTGGTAGTATTTAGTATGTCTCAAAACCAGTTTATTCTTTACTCAGATGCCCAGCTATGGCTTTAGTTTGCAGTGTTTATGGAAAATACATCTAAATCCTATCAGAGAAATAGGAGGTTCTTTGGAGTTCATAAGCATGAGAAACTAAATGCTATCTAATGTTACAATATAAACATACTGTATTTGGAACAGCCCCTAAGATACTGTTTTGTTTTACTTTATTGTGCAGTCTTCTGCTTCATATCTAATCTGAAGGAACAAAAACATAAGGATGAGCCCTGACATCTTTCTGCTTCTTTGTAATTATCCTCTGCCAAATTCCTTGTGATTATATTGTTTAAAGTTTTCTATCAGCCTGTAGCTGAAACATATTTCTCGTCTATAGAGGTCGAATTTATTCTGCCATTTCACTGTCATAAGCATGTATTTAACATTTGTTTATAAGGAAGAAAGTGAATTAAATTAGTGTAATTGACAGAGCTATTAAAAACTTCACTTTCTTTCAGCATTTCCCTGACATTGCTGAATTCTGCTTCTCTGAGCACAAGAGATAGTGCTTCATTTATGTATTAATTTTTCACACTTGTGCACAGGCACACATATATACAATGTCTATGATCGTAAAAAGTCATTTTCCAAAACTTAAAATAAGTTTTGATAGACAACAGACAGAAGCTACAGACAGTAATGAACAACTGTCTGGTAAGAATTGGGTTAAAAATCTAATCCTTATTTAGTGAGACGTGAAAATAGAGGCAAAGATGGCAGAGGAAAAACAGAAAGGTCTTTCCCAGGTGAAAAGCAACTTTACCTTGACAGTCTTCACTATGGACGCACAAAAGGATACTAGTACTGTGGTTCCACGCCCTCCTGCTCCAGAGATCTTGAGAGTGTTTCCAGCTATGGCTGTAATATTATTAAACCCTCAGTAAGCACGGACTGAGGGGAGGACAGCAAACCAAGGGCAAAAACTGGGGAGGAAACACGTCTTCCCCCCAGAACCCACCCTCTATCCTTCACTGAATATTTGAGCCTGCTCTTTCTGTTTCAGGCTGGCAGACTCCTATATGCAACAAAATACAAAGTCCAACTATGCTGCAGACAGTGTGTGTGTCTCAGTGGTGGTAGAGTTTTCTAGTGCAGGTTGTCCCTGGCAGAACTGCCACAGCCCCTCTACCCAGTCACATCTGAAGCAGCCATCCTTCCAGAGTGTGACCAAGCCCAATGGCAAACCAGTTTTCCTGAGTCTTCCTGAGCCTCTATGCTTGACTTTTCATAACTGTTGGCTTAAAATTTTAAAGAAGAAGTGTGTTAAATAAACAACAGGAAAATAATCCATTCTGTTAAATAGAAAGTTTGTTATTTCCATCCGATTAAGATATATGCTGCATTTGGGTCCTGGATGCTGATCAGGATGCCATAGTTCACAGTTTGTCATCTCCAAGATGTATGGCTGCAGACACTCCCTTCCCACTGGCGAGGGGAGCAGAAGGGATCCCATCAATTCTGCATGCACACCCTGGCAACCCATCAACTGCCAAATCCCTTTTAAGGCTTCCTTATTCAATCTGTGGATTCTTCATTAGGCTACACCTAAAATATTTCCACGTGCTTTTGCAGCAGTTTTCTGCTATCAGCCAATATGACCATTAAGAAAGGTAAAAATTTATTATTTTAAACAATTTCTCCTTGAATTCATAAGTATTCTTCAAAGTGAAAAATTAAAAAAAAACAGGGTATATTAATAAGAGCACTGTAAGTGCTATTGTTCAGTCCTTCAACACCCTTTCTGTAATTAATAACACAGGAAATAAAGTTGCTTCATTTCATAAACTTGTACTTGCAGGAAGTTACAGTTCCTGTTTTCATTTCACCAAATTAATGTTCAGTTCTTAAATTCACTATGTCTACACATCTTGTTCATTTTCCAGGTTTCTAACATTTTAAATTCTAAACATTTTAAATTCTAAATTCTAAACCTGCATTGTTAGAAAAAAAGTATTTTGGTTTACAAGTCAAAAATTCTGATAATACATTTCCAGCCATTATATTCTTTCTTAGAATTAGAAATATGTTGTTGATTAACCAATATACATATATATTTAATATTCAGAATACTTCCTCCTCTAATATAATCTATATTTTTCTATATTTTTCATTACTGAAAAGCTAAGAATCTATATTTGTTTCATAAATATAAGTAAACCTTTCTGTGTTCCCAAGTTTATTTTAGTTTCACATCAGTTTTCTGTTTCCCCTAGGAAAGAGAGGGAAGGGGAGGGGCAGAGAATGCTTTTTCTTCACTTCATAATTTCCGTGTATTTTGTCCCTGCAAAAAAAAGAACTTTGATGAAGCAGTTCCAAGGAAAGGAAAGCTTTGCAACTCTGAGGCACAGAGCAAAGAGAATAAAGGTCTAGGACCTTTCTGCAAACTCCTGAGCTCTCTCTCTGAGAAGTCAGGGCTTAAGGGCTTCTGGAAGAATGCCAGTGTCCAACCCGAAGGATGTTGCTATTCTCAATAATAAGTGATCAGGAAACAATCTAGTATAAGGACTTTCACTTTCTCCTGTCAGTCCTTTCATGTGAATTTTCTCAAAAAGACCACATATTTTCCTGCATACTGAATTCAGAGCTGAAGTCCTCTATTATTCAGCTCCATGCTTCCTTCCTCATTCTCTGTGACAGAAAAGAAATGAAAGCAAGAAAGGGCACAGGCTGAAATAATCAAGTGGAAAGGCCATAGGTAGGTTTTAGACTGAAAAAACCCCCCGAACACTGACGATCCTTAACAATGTGTCAAGTGATTTGATCATGAACTTAGCTGCCAAAATGTCATTACCACTTAATAGCCTAGCTACTTCATCATACTCTGCCATTTGAATTACTATTCTTACCTTCCCAGTCCTTCACTTGCCCAGACCTCTGATGCATATTGCACTATGTATTTTATCTTTCCTAATCAAAATAACTTCACAAATCTCTAAACCCTCCTACTATACTGAGCCCATTTCCATCCCCTGATTTTTTCTACCTCACTTTCCTGACACAAGTCATATGATTTAGTTATTAAACTTTGAGGATATATTTCTGATGGGTAGACTTTTAGAGGTCCTAATTATTCCTTTTATTTTTCAAGACTGCCTTCTCTGATCTTCTTACTGGTACTATCTTAGCAATGGGAATGCTGTACATAATTGTGCTTTTTGTGCACTTTTCAATATACATCTAGTGCTTCAGGAAATGTAAAAAAAAGTAAAATTCATGAACTCACCACGTCCAGTACTTACAAACAATTGTGCCTCCAGGCAAAGAAAGGAAGGATCTTCATACTCAAAGGCAAAATGGTGGATTATCAAACTCAGGGAGAAAAGAATTATCTTAAACATTGCTTGGTAAGGAAAGAAAGAATGTTCAGGTGTACTGCTACACTTTGCTTGAACACTATATACAAACATGCATATTCCAGCAGTTCTCCATAATACTGAAACCAGTACTTGTATCTGGAGTTAATGCAAGGGGAATAAGCCACATTAGCACCTAATTGTGTTTCTAGTAGGTATTAGCATATGTTGGTAGTTATTTTCAAATGATACCAGTAAAAATCACATTCTAGATTGAAATAATTATATAAGTGTGTATATCAGACTCTAAAATTTATACAGATAAGTACTAATACCAATGTGACAAAATAGAAATACCTTTAGAATCCTCAGATTTTTTTTCGTTTTTTTTTAAATCAAGCAGTCATGCTATATGGACAAGCAAAATTACATCCATGCAGTCAGAACATTGGTTTGGCTTCATAAACCAACTTGAACTATTCAAAGATGTAACTCCTTGCCACCTTCACTGTAGAGACATTGTTAGTTGCACCATGGCAGATGGCAAAAGGAAATGTCTCTCATTGAATCCGTTCCCTCACCTTTGAGATTTACACAGGGCACCTTTACAACATAACAAATTAACAGATTAAAGTGAAATTTTAGCTCTTGTTAAAGAACTGCAACAATGCTTGGAAATGGAACCTCCATGTTCTGTCCAGTTAGGGGCTTTTTTTTGCTGGTTGTTTTTTGGTTTTGGTTTTTTTTTGTTTATTTTCCTAAGTTTGCCTTAATTTCACTGGTGCTCAGTGTGAATTGCAAGACATGCAATTCTGTTTTGGTTTAATGTATTATCTTGCCTTTAAGAGAGTTACTGAAACTTTGTTCCTCAGCTATTATTTATAGACAGATATTACACAGACTTTTTTCCTAAGCTCTGCATAGGTTTATGCCCAAAGAGTGTTCTCTGTTTTAATATTATTACATTACATTTAGAAGATAACACAAGTATCAATCTTAATAAGAAGGCAACATTCTGCATCGGTCATGTCAGCTGCAATATATATCACATTTTTGGCAGGGCTTGGCAATTCTTATGTTTTTTATTGATCTTCCTTCTGGACTAAGTTGCTGTTCAATAGCTGAATTACTAACCTAGTTATTTCATTATAACAACTGACAAATAGCAGCTCTTTTAGACCTACAGTGCCTGATTTCAGGTTCTGACATCCTAACACAGATTCAGTCAATACTGGTTCAAGCTGAAGGCTATTCCTTCTTCATGAAGAACATATCAGCCTCTTCAGATGTAGAGTCACAGGATGGACATATCCACTGCTCGTGTTTGCCAACAAAGGTCAAAATGCAAATATTAGCATTCAAGAACATTACAGTGTTTTGGAAGCTGCCTGGAGGATATGTCTAGCAGCTTGAGACTGAAAATCCTGCCTCCATCTGTCTCCTGTATAATATGTCTGCAGTATAATATGCCTATGCTCCTTATGCTATCACTCATGAACGTCAGGAAAGTCACCTTTTAGCATGAATCAGGAAGAATCATTGTTGAAAACAAGCAAAGTGATCTTCTGATTTTCTCCTATGAACAAAGGTCTGGATCATATTTATACTAATGCAAATGTCATAAATATAGTCACCTAACAGATTAACTAGAAACTGAGTATATCACAGGTGGAGATGTATTATTGACAATGTCCTTCTGAATCAAGACCCAGATATACCATTGTTTGAAAGTAGACCCTAGAGCATTAATAAGTCTTAGAGCTGAAAACATTTTCAATGTAACTGATTCTTCTGATACAGTGCTGTTTTCTCAGCTAGCACACAGAGGACTAGATGCAGTTTTGTATGCTGCAAAAGTCTAGACACCTGTAGGTGTTGCAAAGATTTCTGTCATTTTCTTCATCTCTTCCTGGCTAAGTAACATTGAGAGAGGAAAGAAAACATCAGAAAGGATGAATGCACTTCTTAATCAATAAAACTCAGCCCAACTGGCTGCTCATGGCTTGGATGGGTGTACGCTCCACTGGGTAAAATCCTGGCTGGACAGCTGGGCCCAAAGAGTGGTGGTGAATGAAGTTAAATCCAGCCAGTGGCCAGTGGTGTTCCCCATGGATCCGTACTGGAGCTAGTCCTGTTTAACATCTTTATCAGTGATCTGGATGAAAGGATAGAGTACATCCTTAGTAAATTTGCAGATGACACCAAGCTGGGTGGAAGTGTCAATCTGCTTGAGGGTTGGGAGGGTCTGCAGAGGGATCGAAACAGACTAGATTGATGGGCCAAAACCAATTGTATGAGTTTCAATGAGGCCAAATGCCCAGTTCTGGACTTTGGCCACATTGCTACAGGCTTTGGGAGGAGTAGCTGGAAAGCTGCCCAGAGGAGAGGGACCTGGGGGTGTTGATTAACAGCGGACTGAACATGAGCCAGCAGTGTGCCCAGGTGGCCAAGAAGGTCAACAGCATCCTAGCCTGTATCAGGAATTGTGTGGCTTCTAGGACCAGGGAGATGATTTTACCCCTGTACTGGGCGTTAGTGAGGCCGTATCTTAAGTATTGTGTTTAGTTTTGGGCCCCTCACTGTAAGAAGGACATTGAGGCACAATGTGTGTCCAAAGAAGGGCAACAAAGGTGGTCAAAGGTCTAAAGCATGTATCTTATGAAGAGCAGCTGAGGAAACTGGAGTTGTTTAGCCTAGAGAAAAGGAGGCTCAGGGGACACATCATTGTTCTTTAAAACTACCTGAAAAGAGGTTGTAGAGAGGTGGGGGTCAGTCTGTTCAACCAAGTAACAAGTGATAGGACAAGAGGAAATGGCTTCAGGTTGTGCCAAGGGAAGTTTAGATTGGCTATTAGGAAGAATTTCGTTACTGAAAGGGTTGCACAGGGCACTGGTAGAGTCCCTATCCCTGGAGGTATTTACAATACATGTAGGTGTAGTACTTAGGGATATGGTTTAGTTAAGGACTTATCAGTGTTAGGTTAATGGTTGGACTTAATGATCTTAAAGGTGTTTTCCGATCTAGGCAATTCTGTGATTCTGTGAAGGGACAAGAACACATCCACTCATTTTTAGTGTTATGGCAGTGACACCGCATTGACCAGAAATTACATGCACTGAGGACAACATCCTGCCATCCAAAGTCTTCTCAATGCTATCAGATGAGTGAGAAAAACCAGTAAAGTTCAGCCTTTTGTCAGAGTTTTATACATTTATAAAAACCTCCATAGCCACTAGGGCACAGACACTTGCAGACAAAACAACTAGGTTTTTTTCCTTTCAAATGCTGAAAAACATAGCAGAACTGACTAGCTTTTCTGTAATTTCTATGCTCAGCAAAATAATTTGCTGAGCACACAGCAACGCCCAGGAAGGGCACTGCTGGACTTGTTGCTCACTAACCAAGAAAGCATGCTCAGTAACATCTCAGCAACCTTGGCTGCAGTGATCAAAACTTTGTGGAGTTTGGGATAGTGTTGAACATGCTGAAGGTTAGTTCCAAGACAAATGTTTTAGACTTTAGAAGAGCAAACTTCAGCTCGCTCAGGGCTCAGTTAGCAGGGGCCCCATGGAAAGCTTCAATGGTAGACAAAGGAGCTAGCGAGTGCTGGGAGTTTTTCAAGAACACCCTCCTAGAAACACAAAACCAATTCATTCCCTCTATCATTAAGGGGAGTAGGCAGAGTAAGAGATCCCCTTGGCTTAACCGTGAGCTTATGTGTCTGCTTAGAACCAAAAGGGAAATGTACCAGAGTTAGAAAAGTAGAGCAGAACCTGAAGAAAATTACAGGGGCATAACCAGGGTATGCAGGGATGCAGTCAGGAAGGCAAAAGCTCAGCTTGAGCTGAAATTGGCTCAAGACATCAGGAACTTCAAGAAGGGGTTCTTCAGATATGTCAACAACAAGCAGAAGCAGAAGGAGAGTATTGGACCACTATTAAACAGGAGAGGTGAACTAGTCACCAGCAGTGTTGAAAAGACAAAGGTCCTCAACACCTTCTTCACCTCTCTCTTTACCAGCGCTGTTGGGTTCCAGGCCATAGGAACAAAAATCCAGTTTGAGGCAGAGGCAGACCCACTGTCAGTGAAGAAAGAGTTGGTGTGTCAACTCCTACAGGAGCTTGACCTGTACAAATCAATGGGCTCAGATGCCATCCACTCAAGGGTGTTAAGAGAGCTAGTCAATGTTGTTGTGAGGCTGGTCTCCATAATCTTTGAGAAGTTG
>VZZY01020630.1:1377-52789 GCA_013400335.1 Eurystomus gularis
TTTTTTTTTTTTTTTTTTTTTTTTTTTTTTTTTTTTTAATACTTTTGACTGTGAGCTTTGGCATTTCTTGCATCCCAAGACATTACAAATGCCTGTAAGGATATGGATAGTAAGGGTAAGGGTTGAAGGGAATTATCATACCAGGGCCTTCATTTTTCTGCTCAGGTATTCATGAGTAAGAATAAAAAGGGAAGTTGAAAAATTATATTCTTATTCTTTCAGACTTACAATCTTTTTGGATAACATCACCTCTACTACAGTAGTAACTTAAAATGTTTAACCATTTGGAATTACAAGAATATCTCTATTTCTAGCAAAATAAAGGAAACTAGCAGTACAAAAGAAAACTGATGGCTTTTAAAAAAGGTTTTAGATGGCTTCTGCAAGAAAGGCTAAGCATTTATTTTCATTTACAAATAGTAAGTACTTGGGTTCTAATTATTCACTATTATTATAGAGGCTTTCTAAAATAAGTCATAATAGTTTAGACAAGCAGTTTAAAGAGCTGCTTGATACATTGAAATGAAAAGTGAGAGTATGAAAAATACATTTCATTACTTCCTGCTTCCTCAATGTCTCGGGGCACTATGTTTCCAGGGAGAAATATTGCAAATAAAGTAACCCGCAGAGCAATTTTATGGTGGATATTTTCCCTTGGTGAATATAGCTATTTGACAACAACTTCTTCCACACATATGCATGCTGCACTGTGCTACATTTGAATGTCATTTAGTGAAGGAAATGATGAATTACAAGAAAGGGCTGAGTCTCAGTGGAGTGTTAGAGAATTGGAGTGCAGAAGAGGAAGCAATTATTTACTTGCAATAAGTCTGGAATGTAATGTGCAATGGACAGACTGGATTCCTGCGTTCAAGGGCAACCAATAAGGTATTTCTGATATGACATTGCCACAATTATAGATCTGTCTTATTTGAACCGTAATAAAGTTGGGGGCTGAATACCTGAAAACATCTAAAAACCTTCTTGTTCCCTTGGTCCTTCAATATTCTCCCAAATAGTGTGCAGGAACAGGCCAAAACAAAAATTGCTGTTCCTGCATTATTTGAGGACTGCAGTTGTTTCCTCAGCTGCACAGTTATTTATGGGGTCAAAAGTCAAAGACTTAACTTCCACACAGAATTGCTTTTTTTTCCCCCAAAGTCAGTACTGCAACCCATGCCGCCTCTTCCAAAGGGTAATCATAGGAGTTCACGGGAGACGGGAACTTTTCTTGCCATTAAATTACAACGATATCAGTGAATTGCAATCTTTTCCTCAGTACATTTCCTTATGATACCAGCAACCAGCGAGTCCCATAGGTAGGAGAGGATGTATTTAGTGCTGCCATAATGTTGTCATTCTTCTAGCTTTTTGTCTTTGCTATCTAGCCCAGCTCCTAGTGACTCCAGGTCTTTCTGAGCAACAAAAGCAGACCATAAGGAAATCAGCTCAACTTTTACTTTGAACCTTATAAATTCATAAAGAACTATTTTTGTACCCTATAGAGAGAATCTTTAACTCTCTAGGCTTATTTGATACAGTTTTTCTGCTGATTAAAGACATCATGAAGCAAATGCTATTTCATTAACTATCCATACATGAAACTGTTATCTACAGCTGGCCCAATATTGTCACCTTGGTGAAAAAGGACATGCTTATAAAATTAAGGCCCATCTCTGAGATCTCTTCCTCCTCTCTCTCAGAAGATCAATGGCAAGCAAGGAGCCAAAGCCAAACGGAAACACTGAAAGGAAAATAATTTATAGAAATTGTGTTTCTGGCAACCTGGAGAAAATGCAGAATTAAAAATTATTTCTGCTGGTGGGGGAGGTCACTTTGGTATTACAGCTTAGAAAGAACACTTAGAAGACAGCCTAGGGGTATGACCAAAGGGCCAGGTACCCCTGGAACCATGACATTACAGCACAACAAAAAACACTAAGCAGAATAGATGTAAGAACAACATCACTAATTTGAAAAGAAACTTGTAGAAATCAACTACACAGTAATGGCAGCAATATGAATAATGCCTGTTTCCAAGCCTAACTGATTTTTAAAAGCTAAAACTTGGCACCAAATCTGAGCACAGGAGGCAGAAAGCAACCATTCTAAGAATAGTGCATAATTTTCTGCCCCATAAAATTCCTCAACCTTTTGTACCTGAACCATGGAAATAATTTGGTTAATGTGGTTTATCATCTTCTTTGATAAAGAGAAACAAAGCATAGTTACTAACACTCATTCTGTCTTTTTTTTCACTGGTGGTATTGACTAGTAATGTCAAGAAAATGTTATTTCTTATAGCTCCAGTTATTTCTTGATGATTTCTTATGCTTCAGAGATAGGGTAAGTCCATCTACACATTTAATGTCACTGAACCCAGCATTTAAGAGCCTCTTAGAAACTACATCCAAAATATCATGTCAGACATGGGTAAAGTATATAAGCTAAAAATAGTAGCTTTGTGACCTAGCTTTGCACTTTGCTATCTGTAGATTTTTAAAAGCAATCTTAAGAAGTTTTTATAACTGTTTATGTCTGTGAATGAGCAGAGGTACAATGAAGAAAGCTTACTTTGTATCATTTTTAATGTATCCAGAATGAGAATTTCATGAGGCTGTGCTTTTGATATAATCTAATTTTAGACTTCTTTAATTTGCAGATTTTAACAGTACTAGTATATATCTTAAAATGAAATGTGACGTGGATTTGTGTTTGTAGGTCTTGCCTTGTATATTTGCAAGATTAAATTACTGGCAGAAGATTTTTACAATGACGTCTGAGAAACTTCAGAAGCTCTTCCATGAAATTGTCACTACTATCTACTCCACTTAAGGGCCAAAGGGATGGCTATAGAACATGATTCTTAGACATGTATTATAGGTAGCTGCATAAGGTAAAATTAATTAGTCACTGAAAATGAATGCTAAATGTTACATTTCTTTAGTTGTGACACTACCTTATCATCTGGTAAACTTTGGAAAAAACACACAACCTCCACTCAGAGAAAATGCAGTGTCCAACAGCCAGAAAATCTTCACAGAATTCCTAGGCCAAAAATTATGAAATCTAGCTGGCTTCAGGCTGCTCTCCCTAACAAGTGCGAGCACAGGCCAGCTGGTCCAAGGACTACCATACTCTCTTAAACACATTATCAAAATTACAGACGCAGCATATTGCAATTTACCTTGAAAATGCTTAATGCTTAAACTGGTGCATCTACAACTGGCATTCCTCTACTCTTACTGATGTTAAATGAGATTAAAAGATAGAAGGAAATACATAAAACATTTTTTCCTGAAGCTACATATTTTGCATAGATGCTATGTGCTCATGCCAGGGAGAAATTCTGTGACTGAAATGGGAACACTGTTCATTTGCATTTTGGTATTTGAGTGAGGTCCTAACCAATTCATTTTTTTCTTAATAAAGTTGAGGTTCATTTGATGATTCCCAGTTCAAATGCCAGCACAGTTAACTCCATAGCTGCTAAACTACCAAGCAGAATGCATCCAGAAAATGTGCTTGTTCATTGGCAATGGATGCAAAACAACTTGGTATACCACTGAATAGACATTCCCTCAAACACTGCTCATGGGATACAGATGAACATTTAAAGGCAGTCAACCACCACCA
The DNA here is from genome assembly GCA_013400335.1 of Eurystomus gularis. Lineage (NCBI taxonomy): Eukaryota > Metazoa > Chordata > Aves > Coraciiformes > Coraciidae > Eurystomus > Eurystomus gularis. The sequence goes on from VZZY01020630.1 coordinate 5,014, forward strand.
ACACCTCAGAAAACCTGTGACATCTGGACTGAGATGACTGGCATCAGTTTAGAAAATGCAACTGAGCAAAGCATTGTCTGAGCTTTTTGGTTTGGAGATGAAGAGATGTAGAACAAAAATGAACATGCAATTTCTCAGCTGGTACCAAGTAAACAGCCTTCAGATAAAGGGAAATGTTTCTGCAGGAGAAAATACATTGGTTCACTCTACAGTTTGATAGAAGATTTGGATAACTAGAATAGTTTCTTCAGAACACAAATGTCATTGATCTATTATTCTCATGCTGAAGAGTAAACAATAGACGTATCACATCTTTAGACAACTGAATGCCAGAAAGTGCTGTGAGAAAGGAGCATGAGTGAATAAAAATGTAAATACTTAATAATAAACTAGTAGAAAATTTTAATATCTTTCCATGTGTGCATTTCTCATCACAGTTATAAAGGATATCTGTATTGTTATTATAAAGAAATTGTATGTAGCCCAAGTATATAGAACTGCATAGATCAAGAAACAGCTGTTTTTCACAGTAACACTTCTAAAAAATTTTCGATATTAAAATAGTGTATCTCCCTGGTTTTCTATAAAAGGAAGCAGTTTCCATGAAACAGTTTTACTAATGCTTTGCATGGGACAGTTTCTTTGCGTGTATTGTTCAATTTAAGATGTGAATAAGTATTTTTCATATTAGGGAACCTGGGTGTTTTTCCCTTCAGTGGCAAAAGAATGATTGTAAAAATATTGATTCAGAGACTCAACCATGCTCTTATACAAATACAGTTCATTTATAAAACAGCAGAGCTAACTAGAAGATAAAAAGATAAGTGAAATTCTTATTGGAGTAACATAGAAAAAGAACCAGCCAAACCTACAGTTTGTTACACTGATGAAACTCTTCCAAAAATCTATGGGGTTCTACCAGTCTAAAAAAGATGAAAATGTCGCTCATTATAAACAAAATCTGTTTAGATTTGGCAGATCTCAGGGGGAGAAAATTTCCTGTGGATTTTTATTATCCTTAGCAATGAGTTGTAAGATACTACCCAGTGTTGTCCATAAAGAATAAAAAAAAGTGCAAGAATCATCTTGTTTATAAATAAAGTCTCACACTTATACTGACACAATGAAGATCTCACTAAAGAAGAGATGTAAAATAACATTAGAGTTGATGTCTATATAGGACTTTCTACAGGACAGGTTGTGCAATAAGCCTGTAATAGATCATGAACACAGTATTTAGCAAACTGAAACACATTATGAAATTAGGTAATTAAATATTTTTTGCTATTAAAATAAAAATTAAGAATAAATAAGGATTTTACAAAATCAATAAAAAATGTATCAAGAATATGTATCTATATTTTATTCATATATGTAAAACTTTTTTTTATTAAATAATAAGACGTATTAGAATATATTTGGAATATTTACAGAACACAGAGAAAATTCCTAGTGGTTTGATGATTCCCATTTCTTGAATGGAGAAAGAATAGAGGCAGAAAGATGTTTTTGTCATACCTGTTCTAGAGACCAAACCAAGTAAAATACTTGAATTTGAAAGCTGAGACACCTTACTTCTTCTTAGTAGAATGCAAGCTACTGTCATAGACAAGAAAGATGATGCAGTTGGACATTTGGGTAACAGGTGGCATGGCAAAACTTCAGGAAGACAAACATCCAGGAGGCATCTAGCAACAAAAAAAAAGGAGAGCATAGGTTGTCTTTTTAATTGGTTATACAGCAGGTGCATTCAGTTTGTAGGCTGAGAAAATGCAGAAGCGACTGTGCCTTATCAAGGTTAAATATTTTCATTCTCCTTACAAACATTTTACATTTCCATGATTCCTTTTATTTCTGTGTAGTTGTTCAATTTATCTTCATGTATAAAAAATGAAAATCAGACTTATTTTTTCTCCACAGTTGGATATGGAGAAAATCAGTTTATACTGTCTTGATACCAGCTCTGCCATCAAGATAACAGAAAAATGGGCTAAAGTGGTTACTTTGAGTTTCATTCTCAGAGAATTTTAATTGAGGAGTACTTTCTGGAAATTACTTACTAGACAGATCCCAAATATTACATTTTTCTACTCAAACCATCTCAGCATTTCACAGGCTTCTTAATGTCACTCGTCTTCTCAAATACAAAACACACAGGGCTAGTCATGAAAACTATTTGATCCTGCTCCCATTAAAGGCATTGTTTTTCTACTGATTCCGAAATAATTTCAAAAACAGTGTGTCAAGTAAATAGTACTATTTTGTTGTGTGGTATTATGATAGCTGGCAGCCTGAGTTGTGCTATGATCTAGTGGCACTTAGTAGGCTTTCATACTCTGCAAGTATGGCTAATCCTGCAAACCATGTGAGATGCAACTACAGGGACTGAACAGCCTGTGCACTTGGCACTGCTTCTACCCTATTTTTTCACACTCTATTTCTCACTGAGAAAACAAACAAGCAAACAAGAATTTTCAGTCCATAACATAATAAAAATGCTTGTACAAGCTCAAGCAGCAAGATAAGCTGATTATTTTGCCTTTTAGTTCAAGTGTCGGGCTGTTTTCAGCTGCTGTCAAACTCTTTATCACACCAGATGCCCATTATATCTGTTACATGAGAAAATGTTTCAGCACATCAAAGACAAGGTGCATGTTTTTCTCATGCTTACCTTCGAAATCACCAAAGAAATTCCCATGATAGCTGTGTTTGCTTACACCCACTCCAGTTCATTTTGAAGTTCCCTTTAAAGTTCCTCTTATCATCTTTTTTTCTTATGTTCATGCATGTACATTTCAAATTGATGATATCTGTAAGAGTAAAAAATCTTTTTTCATGTTTTCCAATGTTTTTTTTCCATGCTCACTTTTGCTTGCTCTCCATTTTGCTAAATAAATTTATTGTGATGGCTAAAAAGTTCCAGTGTCCCTAATGTTTTGCATTCACGACAAAGAAAACCTATTCCTTTTATTTACTTTTTATGGTTTCTTTGGGTCTTAGGATGCATATCTCAAGGAGCTTACTTAAATATAAACACTGAATGCAAATGTCTATTATCTCAACAGCAATGCTCTTTGCTTTGCAAAGGACCCTTGTACCAAGTTTATGTTTCATGAAACATAATATAATGGGTCATGGCTTTCACAGTGTTATTCAGAGGCTGTTGGACCAAACCACTAAAGTAACTCCTAGTTTTATTGTGTGGCACTGTAAATACTGTTGAAAGTCATAAAAAAATTATTTAGGCAAATATGTAATATTTTGCCTGTACTGATTATCTCTTCTGTCAGCTATATGAACTTATAATCCTGTTTTAATAAAATATATAGTTTACATTGGATCTGAAAGTATTTCTAGGTATGCAACTGTTTTTCACGCTACAGACTCAATATGGGTTTTTATTTATCAGTGCAAAGAAATGGGGTCAAGCTGAGACAGTTCCATGCTAGGCTGGAGTGTATGTGGCTGACAGAGCGGTATCATGCCCTCAGCTAGGTTTCCATGGATGAAGGGGAAAAAAGAGGTTTTTACACCTTCCGTTCTGTCAGTGGAATTTAATGGAAAATGTATGCCTCAGCCAGGGGTCAAGCAAGCAGCCAAACATGATGTTGGCCACAGCTAAGATGACCCATTCATTTGGCCACGGAAGAAAAGCTCTGCTGCATAGACCAGCACTTTGAAACAGCTGCACCATGGCACAGCTTTTGGTGGATTGCTAAACACAATAAGAAAAGGTCCTCATGCATTAGAAAACTGAGACAAACCAGATAAATGCAAATGCAATTAATATTCATTGCCATTCTTTATCTGTTGTCAATTTGGCAGCTCTCAGCTCTGTGGAAGGGAGCCATCACTTGAAATCCTCTTTTACAGATTGGAAAAAATGACTTTTTATTTTGTTGGTTTTTTTTTTCTTACTATGCAATTTAAAGGACATGTGATAGACAGAAATATCCATGAAGGAAGTTTTTTTCTGAATGTAACATATGAATACAGGGACATTCAACAGAGAGAATGAGCTACTATCCAATGTTAATTTATTTATTCTTATGTACAGTTAGCACGGGACACTCATTCAAAAGAACAGCTGTTACTAGTTATTGACAAACATGACTTACATGACTATTTTGATCTGTTTTAACTTAACTGAATGCATATTTTGCAAGACAGAAATAGTTTTTTTAATGTTTTAATTTCATTTAGCTTGATCAATTTTTTTAGTCTGAAAAATCAAAATCCTGAATTACAATCTTAAAAGAGTTCACCTGAGGCCTTTTTAGTAAAATATATATTCCACTTTTGAAATGTCAAGACAGAGTTTTTTTCTCCAAGGTAAGATTAATACACTGCAGAGGGTCAGAATAAACTCTTAATTCCATTTAAACAGTAGAGAGACCTTTGGCTGACTCTGCCTAGAGGTAAATTTCATCCTAGGTACAGACACCAGTTACTTCATTAAATAGGGTATTGGCCCATTCTCCGACACCCCAGAGGCACGTTTAAACACAGGTGAATTCAGAAGAGAATAATGATTATGAAAACTAATGCTGTATTGTTTCTTTCAGGTCAAAGGACAAGCCAAATAATTTAATTAAACCTACTTCTAAGACCCCTGGCAAATTCATACAGTAAGAGCATCATAGGGTTTTTTAGTGTTTTAATTTTTAAAGAATAAAACTAATTCTTAAAAGAATGAAATCATTTTTCTATTTCAGTCATCAATTATTAAAATTAATAATTTTCCGTTACACATTCTCATAGCTAAGGTGTTAATTGATGTGTGGTTAAAACAAGACAACTTGGAATGCTTTGACTTTCTTGTAGATTCAGACTGTACACTGCTCCAAACAATAAGGCTTATTCAAAGAATAAGACACACACTGTAGGGTAGAAGCAGGGCTTATTTGTAAGCTAAGTTCAGGAATTCTGCGGGAATTGCTTTCATGGGGTTTCTATTTCCTTTGTTGGCTTTATGGGACTATGGTTTCTGTTTATCTGGATGGAGTGTTTCTGAACTCTGCAATCTGAAGCACTCACAGGAAGGTTAGCTGAACAACTTTCATCTTTGACAGTAAGAAGGTAGAAACATATCAAATAAACGCTAGCTGACATAAACAAAAGAAGATTACAAGATCATAAAATTGACCTGACTATATTGTATCCTTTGGAAGAGAAATACAACTTGATTGCAATAGTATAGAATATATAATAGTCAATTCCTATATATTATAGTGATCAATTAGTTACAGCAATAATAATTACATGTGGAAACATTACTAATAATTTGAAAGTAGTTTTATTAAAATGTAACGTGTGGTGGTTTTTTAGTGCACAAAAATTAAACACACAAAAAGCACAAAATAAAATTAAACATTTCATTTTAGTTTGAAGTAGAGAAGGTTACATACTACTTAAAAATATTCAGTCTTCTCCTGTTTGCTGCTAAACTAAAAGAAATCATGAACTAACTTAAATAGGCTTTCACTAAGGAAAATGAGAAGTGGCATATAAGAATTACATTGTCTGTAGTTCTTGTATCACTCTATACTTGCAGAATTATTCATCATAATTCTGAAAAGTGGAACCTGAATTTTTCCAAAATGCCTTTGTTCCTACACTTAAAAAAAAAAAAAAGAAAAGAAAAACCAAGAAAGAAAAAAATTTTGCTATGTATCTCTTACACTCAATCCCATACTCATTAATTTTCCAAGTGTTTTGCAACATTTTGTCTTACTGGGCTTACTAGCTAATTATTATTAGTACTATAAATCTAAAGAAACTTCTTGACAGCTTCAGAGCATAGGGTTACACAGTGTTATTTTTCTTCTCTTGTGCTGTCTTCTCCCAAGTCTCCCCATGTCTTGGGGTTCACAAAAAAAGGATCCGTCTTTTCAGAGTGCTTTTACATGCCGTATTCACAGTTATTCTTAAATACTTTAAAGGCTATTTTGGAAACTGCAAATGGATGTTTCAAATGCCAATAAATGATGCAGTGCAATCACATGCAGGCTCCTGAGCTACAGGTAGAAATGAGTGCCCAATCCTATCCCCACACAGTGTGTGGAGAGCTGGTGACAGCCAGTTTTGTGTACACAGCGGGTTTATAGGATTTGCTGCTGTAACATCCTGCTTGGGCAGTTCACAGGTTGTGTACTGAGCCTTTTTCAAGCTTGGTTTGGAACATGCATACTGAAAATTCATTGGCTTTGGAGATATATTTGAGGGGTCAAACTGATCCCCAGTTATGTCTTCAGCTGACTTCCCCCTGAGTAACAGACATGACACCAGCAAGCCTCATGAGCTAGCCAACTGCTGCTACTTCTTTTTAAATATCAGATGGCAAAACCAGTCTGCAATACGCCAAATGTAAAGTCTTATTTATTTGGCCAAGCATACTTAATTTTTTGGTACGTTAATTCAAAGGAACAGATATGGACATGTAAAATCTCTTCCCTGTGCTTGCCACGTCTCTTAAGCAGCTAATCAGACCTCACCTAGTTTCTTTCTGTCCTGTGTTACAGAAGCACAGGAGTGATTTCATGTGCAAATTCTCTTTATGCAATCAGAAAAACCATGGTTAAAAGTGTGGCTGCTCTGTTTGGCAATTTGTTGAGATGATCCTTACTCAGAGCAGCTCAATTATTTTCAACATATTTTAAAGGAAGTCAGTTGTCATAAACAAGCATATAGCAGTACATAAAATGTCCTTAGCAAAGAATGCAAACATTTGCATTTTTTCTATGAAGGACACCAATTACAATTACCCTGCCATGCTCAGTAGTTTCTGAGGTTACAGGTTATAATTTTAGAGGGCTATTACAGGCTTTTGGGTCTTACAAGTCCCATAGTTTATTCACTAATCAGTACCTGAATAAGACACTGAAGGACATTCAAAGAACATACTTTCAGTCTACTGTGCTCAGTAGCTGCATTTTAAACATAGTATCTCCATGTTTGTTTGATGAGAACAAAGGGGTCCAGTACCTGTACCATACTTGAGTAGAGGTGAGGGCTATTCTACTCTTTTTCCAGCACAGCCTGCAAAATCTGAACTAAAGTACTGGCCAGCTGCTAACTGTGAGCAACATAAAAAAAAAAAACAGGGGGAAAGCTAAGTCAAGTGTACAGATCTACAAAGCTGATACACCAGTTGACCAATATAGTTAATACTTCGGCCTGAAGCTATTTTTTAAAAATCACTACTCCTTTATCTTCTAAACATAGCACAACCTAAACAGCTGGAGTTTGTCACTGTCCCAGGGTGACCTGGTAAACTATGGACAGTAATGCTGGAGAAATCTTTTAATCTTTCATCTTACCTATTTGCTGCAATCTCACAACAAATGACAGGCTTGCCAAGTATTTTTTATTTTAGCTTTACCGGATATAAAATATACATGTGAGGGAAAGCAGAAGATCAGAAATGAATACTTTTATTTGCTGAGGCTTACTTATATGAGATTTTAAAGATTTCCTTTGTAAAAAAATCCAAATTTTGGTCATTTCATTCTAAAAGCTTGTACAGTCTGTTAGGTGGATCATAATAAGACCTTTTAAATCTCTAAGACTTGACATATTAACATTTATTGACGTGTAACACTCAAATTTTTACTTATTCCTATCAATAAGTAAAATAAGAGAAAGGTACAAAGTGGTCTACAGTTCCCTGATAATAAACTAATTCCTTTTGAGGTTTTTTTTAAACTTTTGATCTCAAAATACAGCATTTTTTAATATCTGAATATTTCTTAGAGATGCTTATTTGCAGCACTCTTCATTTGAAAAGGGTGGGTAAGGAGTTGTTTTATTCAAGTACTGTGTAAATTAAGTATTTTGAACTACATAATTATTTCATATTCTAAGAATAACATAATTAATTAAATGTCAGTATAATTTGAAGTGATTTCAGCTCAAGTATATGGCACTAATACAGTTCTATGCAGCTCCATTTTAAGGTGTAACATTAAAAACATACTTAGCAGCATTATTAAGTTGTAGTGATAAAACATTCATGAAGTCATTGAGGGTCACTGTATATTAGAAATGGATAATATATCTTATTTTCGTCCAATTCAAAGTTTCAGCTTCTTTTTTTTGAAACATAGAAAATAGAGAGAAAAATTGTGAAATTGATGAGATTTATTTCAAGTGTCCAAGAAGGTAGTCAGAATTGGGGGAGCTGGGGGTGGGGGCTTCTTTTTTTTAGGAAAACCATTTTTATAAAATTAATAATAGGGTTTATGTTTTGCCTTTATCACAACAGTAAGTATAAGACTTTAATTTCATTTTGTGTCAACTTTGAATATAGTGTATTATACACTAAAAATATTCCCTAGAATATTTTTCAGTAATACCACTTTTCAGAATCATTAGTTTACAAGAAGACTTAGAGGAGTAAAGGAACAAAATTCTCTGCTCCAGTAATCGATATTTTATAAAGCAGAAAAGGACTAAATTTCTGTGGGTCCATGAAGGACTAGAACTACCCTATGGTACTCTACTGAGCTGTATATCAATAATTAAATAGTCATTGAAGGAAGGAGAAATGGAACTTGGAGTGAAGCAAGGTTCTCAGTGCTCAAAGATCACATTATTATGTACTTAGACTATTTAGGTGCCTGTGAAGTCACAGTTTAGTTTCTCAAACTAAATTATGTTCCCTAGATCCCTGTATAGCTCAAAATGAGGTCCTTGTGGAAGGGATAGATAACCAGAGAGAAGCAACTGGGAAATTATAAGCATAGTGATTTACCATAAAGCCTTATCCTGGGATGTGGGGGAGGCATATCTCCCTATGTCTAACATCCCATATTCAAATGTTGGAGACCTAAGTTATTTAAAAAAAACCAAAAAACAGCTAAGGCATTTTCAGTTCAAAACATAGCAAGAACATCTCTCCACATTAAAAGCTGAGACTCATGTTTAAATTCCAGTGAGACGCATAAAAATTATACACAATTCTTGCTCCAGCTTGAGTCCAGATCTCACAACTGGGACACATACATCAAATCAAAGGTCCTGTTTTGGTGCTTTAAAACAAAACATTTACCAGAAATGATAATATAAGCATAAACAAAACTTCTGTAGAGTCTGAAAGGACTTAGTCAGGAAATAGTCGCTAAGTTATTCAGCTCAGTCAAAATGGAGAACTTCCTCAGCTCTCCAAGAAGCAGAATTGTAGGGATGAGAGAGCATTTCAATGCGAAAATCATGAATTTTGTTAGATAGGTAAGGCTTGCATATGCCCTTTAATAGCTTTGTCCTCAAATCTTACTCTCTTTCTCACTAGGCCATTAAATTTCTCACTCACTAGAATTTGTGATGAAGGAGTCTGAGAAGGGATTTGACCTCAGCTGACTATTTCATAAAAAATCAACATAGAATCAGATAATTGATTTTAATGGCTATCCCTGCACTGATGATGTACTTCTTAAACCAAAATTTCTTCTCACAATGTGCTTTATTGTGCAGCTTTTGTTTTACTCTCTTATATATAGCAGTTGTATATCTCTCATACTAAACACAATAGAACTGTGCATTGCAACAAGATACTAAGAATCCACTGGAGACAAGGTGAGAAGAAGTGAACTTAGGAAAAAAGGCAAGAGCTAAAAAACTTTATTTCTAGACCCTTAAGTTCCTGCGCGACATCCTTGTATTTTAGTCACACAATTCACATGGTGATTGAATTATTTGATTGCTTTTAGTGACTGATTTTGTCAAAGCTTTGGTTAAAGATTCCTTTCTTTTTCCAGGGAGCACCTTTGTGTATACTACAACTCTGATTGTGAAATGAGATTTTTATAGTTAGCATTAGGGTTTTACAGTCATTTTGCCTCAACTTAAGGTGTAGGTAAAACACCTCTACAATACTTCAGCTGCCTGCCCTTAAATTACAGAGCCGCAGTGATTAGAGACATTATTACTGCACGTCACTGCTTGTGCATAAAGCCCAGATGATGACAATATTAATTCTAGCAGGGGTTGCAGTTCTCTAATGTAAAGTACAAAATAAAGTAAGATTGCAAGTGCCAAATATGATCTATCCAGCTCAGTTAGCAAAACCTGTGAAGTTGCTGTATCACAGGTTCACAAGCCAAATAAATATGGTTATACATAAGCAACTCTTTTCACCGTTTCACTGTTACCCAGACTAGGCTAAGACTAGCTTGGTTATCCCTGCACGTACTGAGTGTACATTATCATGTCGAAGTGTAGATGGAGTCTGTTTCTCTAAACTAGCATGACTTATACTATAAACTAAGAAACCACATGCATACAATCTATGGGTACAACCTCGACCATTAGACATGTAATGGGAAAGTCATAACATTACACTTTTGAAATACTTCAGAAGCCATTGAAAGAATTATTGTGTTCAGTTTTGGGGTCTTGAATTTTAAAAGGATGTTGGTAAATTTAAAATAATTCAGAATGGTAAGTTGAGGTCTGCTGGGCAATATATATCGGTCCAATAAATACTAATTTACTTTCATTTATTTAATTTACCCTAAGACATTTGGGTGATAACTTGGTCACTGTGAACTAGCACATACAAGGGAAGATAGCTGATGAAAGTTTAGTGTACTTAAAGACACAGAATAGTAATAAAGGTATAAAGGGATCAAAGAGAAGGAAGCTGAAACTGGAGAATTTAGGTTAGAAATAAAATACAAACAGCTAAACAGGCAACAGCAAAGGCAGTTAATCAATGGAACAACATAGATGGTAGACAACCCATCACTCAGATGTTAAATCAAGACTACAGTTTTTATCCTAGAAGGCATGCATCCTTTACACTGATGCCATGGGCTTGATGTCCCATTCCTTGGAGCCTGAAAAGGTTGCAAAGCTGAACAAAGTCACAGTCTGTCTAGGGAAAGAGGCACGCAGGAGCTTGACAGGAATGTCCACCACTGCAGGCAGACCTAACAGGGAGATGGTAACCTCCCTTTTCACCATGACACATTGCTTAGGATTGTACCAGTGAAGATCTAGAGGAGAGAAAGCAGCTTCCCCAGCCCTCTTCCTGAGCAGTAGACCCCTGCAATGACTTTTACTAAGGAGAAAGTGTAAATTTTAAACAACTAATTGTGTATGCTTAATATAAATGTGTGAGGAAGAGTGTGTATGCTAGTATCTTATTAGACATGTCATACCAACCAGTAGTTTATGGAGAATTTGTTGACAAATCATCACATTTAATGCTCCTTCCTTCTCTAGTTCTTATTTCAGTTTTCTTGAAGTTGTCAGTGTATTGTAAACATAGTAAGTTTTACATCTCTGCTCTTGTGCTGACACAACCTTTCTGTCGCTCTTCCTTTGGTAACCAGTATGCACTCCCATCATACCACTGATAATTCTGATGTGTTGGGAAGCAGTACAAAAGAAAGAGAAAGAGGATGAGAGGGTGGGAGAGGTAAAGAAAGACACTTTTCTCCCCCTCCCTCTTCCACCTCTCTTTTCATGTGCTCAGGCACAGAGCTAAACATCATTTGCAAATGCAGATGGCCTCTTGCAGGGGACAACTGAATGAGGCTTTGGAAAATCTACAAATATTAATAACTGGTTGTTTTCAAATAGCAAAAGAGCTTCACCATTCTCTTTAAACTATAAATGGATGTACCAGCATTTTACAACTTTATTCTTTCATTCCATCAAACCTGCAGACGTCTATTGGGAACTAATACTATATGCAAGTAGTTTACTTGGTTTTAGAGAGTGTGAATGTTCCATTTAAAGATGTCATTAGTACAAATCTATCAAAAATCATGAAATTGAATAATAAATATGTTGCATTATATTTTAAGTTCCTTCTCCTTGTTCCTGCAGCAGTTCCTGAGTAGTACTGCATTTGTAGTCTTTATGGCTATGAAAATACCAGTTTTGTTTTTCCAAGATTATTAAATGCTTACTGAAGTGGTGCTTTAAAAAGAATACCCAGTGCCACAAATGTTTTAACAGAACACTGTGAAGGAAGTGCAAAATAATTTGTGATACTTATATGAAGTAGATTGACTACAGCCATGGGAATAGCCTCAGCTGTGCAGTCTTAGGGTCTGTTTGGCATGAGCATGGGCACGTTGCAACAAATGAGATGTAGGAATGCAGCTCATAATCCTTAGAGAAACTAGACCCTATGACAGCTAAGATACTTAAAAGACATATTGGGAAAAAAACAAAACAACATCCAACCCACACAACAACCTTGCCTGGCTTCATCATACATTACACTTAAGGTTCCTGGGTATTAAGGAGTACCTCTAATCAGGAAGTGTCTTTTCAACTGAGGTACTTGTTCCAGCTGTATTAGGTGCTTACAATCACTAAAGAAACCATTAGTTTAATAAATGGAACATGCAGGGCTGGCACAATCTCTGCCGAGATTATGAAGTTAATACTTCTAAGGGACTAACTGCCCTTAAAACTCGTTGGCTATCCTTTCAGGTGAGGAGGAGTACCTAACTCCAGGAGAAGCAGAATTATATGTAGGTGTAGGAAACAAGCACAACTTCTGAAATGGTTTTGTGGACATGGCTATGAGGACACACACCTTAAATCCTTCAAAGATTCCTGAGCCTTTTCTCACATCATCATTTACTGCAGCCACACACAAAATGGAGCAGGTCCACTGAGCCACTGAGATTCCTGATCCTGTTAAATGCAGAGGGCAAGCAGCATGTCAGAAACTTCACTTCCATCTAATCTCTTGTTTAGGAAATCACCTTCTCCTTTCTAACAGCATGCAAAATGAGCAAGAAAAAAGAAAACTTTCTCCCCTACTCCTGATGAAGAATAAGAAGATTTTTTCAGATTTCATTGCCTGTTGCACAGCTGGTGAATGGAGCCAGCCCTGAGGCTTAATTAATTTATGACTACCCCTTACTTTAGCTAGTATCTTCAGTTTAGCTGTAATGCTCATGCACACTTGTGTACATAATGACATGTCAGATATCCCATGAGTGCTGGACTGTCTATTAAAACAACTGACCTAATGCAAAAGTAGGCTTGTCCAACCGTGATTTAGGGAGATGCTAATTATAATGGCCATGTTGACGTTACTTGCAGGAGGTAAGATCTAAGACTATGTTGTCACCAGCAAGTGAGCACTATAACTCTACCTAGGACTGAGAAAGTGAAACACTCCTCATCCAGGTTCTTAGCTCCTATTAGGAAAGCCTGCTACATACTAGCATAATTTTCTGTACATTTCTGCTGAAGCATCTATGACATTTATGCTATTAGTGGTTAAAAGGAGAGAAATTATTTCCGAAAGGCCCCTTTTCCACCGATTATCAAGAACTCCCTAAGAGATTTCTTAGAAGCTGGGTCAGTTCTCCAGAGGGGGTCATTCCATGGGGCTCTCCAAAGCTTTTTTTTTTTTATTATGCTGAAAGAGTCCTGTCAATTAGTTGCAGCAAAACATTCATTCAATTAACATTCTGTGTCATCTGAAAGTATTTAAAGATAACTTCAGGCTTTCTGTATCGTGGCCTATTTTTCACACTGTACACAAATGGCAACCTTGATTTAGTCTGATATAGTTTATTTGCAGCTTGAACTGAGATGCCTATTAGCAACTAGACTTGATTTTTAAATTTCATTTTTAAGGCAATTTAGGATGAAATTCATGAATAAAGGCTAAACTAAGAGCCAAGGACTCTAATTCTTCCTTTCACTATGAAGTTTTCGATGACTCCTGACTCAGTAACAGTCAGCTTCCAGCTGTCCTATTTATAAATAATCTCTCTATTGACAAAACAGTCTGTCACTAGCTATTTAATGCGTTGTGATGATGATCTATATGGGATTTAAAACATCACTGCTGTGTACCCTTCTGGGAAAGTGACTGTTGTGAACTATAGTATAGTCCTTGTTACACAAAGAGGCTTGTCCCACGAAAATAGTGCTGTTGCTTGAATAAAAAATATTGTGCAGTCCTTGCAAATAAGGTGGACCTCCTGTGGTCATATTCTAGTGAAGCACACTTTTCCTCATTAGGAAAATTTCAGATTATTTTGATTGTGCATTTTAAAATAAATTTTCGGTATATTGCGTAGCATATGTTCCCTTGCACAACAGAGGAAAAATTTGTTTTCACAGGAGAGAAGACTCCCTTCTTCAACTGCAATACTGAATGAAGTCGGAGGTGTTATAAAAAGGTGAATTTGTCCTAATCTCTGACATTTTCAGACATATCTTTTACATGACATTTCTATTAGCACACCTTACAATACAATCTGCTTTCTGTGCAATAATAATATTACATTGTTGGATGATGTTAATTATTTATCTGCAAATATCATGAAAATTTTCTCCTGTATTACTACTGCTTCACTAGTTTGTCTTTCTGAGGGTGAGTTACCTAATCTAATCTTGCAAATCTTTCTGAATTTAATCTTTTTCTGAGGTTCAGGCCAAGGTTTTCACAAGCTTCCTAACTGCTAAAATAGCTGTAGACTCTATTTTAAGCAGAGCTGCTTGTCAGTATTCTGAATAGAATCTGAGCCTCTTTGTACTTCTGGGGCATTGCCCTTGAGGTATCACCCTGCATTGTCAGAGTGCTCTTCATAACTGATCTTTCAGTATTGCTGCTTGGTGGAGGAAAGTATCACAGCCTTGTTGGAAGTCAGGGTAGTTCACACTGCTGTGCCTCATTATTCTAATTCCTACATCCCCAGTGATTATTTGTCAAAGGTAAACATCGAATTCTCAGTCATTTTCTTTTTCTGATCAAATTATTGGCCTTTCTAATTTTTTTTCTACTTGTTTTGCTAAGAATAATTTACAGCAAATTATGTTTTTAGAAATAATAGATACCTATTAGTGCAAAATATAATCCATGCCAATCCCAGAAAGGTCTCTAGAGAATACTTCTGGTTTTCTGTCAACATACCAAAGAGGTATGCTGTCACCTACTGAAATCAGAGGTGTTTCAGTGACAAGAGTCTTATTATGCACAGAGCTGGAGGTGATGAACAGTCAGCTCGTCCAAGCCCATGTAGGCTATGCTGACAGTTTATACTGACAGTAGCTGCGGAGCTCCTCCTGTGGAACTCCAAGGGAGCCTTTTTTGACTTCTGTGAATATTTGGTATGAATTGGAATGTCCTAAGATACGTCAGAGCCTACATATATCCTCTTTTTTTTTAGGTCTCAGACTGAATGTTGACAGTAGGTCCTACCCTCTGTCAGTGAGTAAATTTAAGAATTCTATTACTGTAAAAATAAATTAGACTAATACAACTACAGATATCTTTGTTACTCAAATGTTACACAGTGGTCAGAGGTTAATAATGCTGCTTTTATCTGTTAAATTGCAAAAGGAGTCAGATAGTGAAGAAAATGGTAAGACCATTAGCAAAAATTTTAAAATAGACCTTGATGAAAATGGAAATAACTAGTAGTTTACATGAAAAAGTGGAGTGTTAGGATATGTTGTGAAATCCACTAAACTTGATAGATCACTTATGTACGACAAAAAATATATTTAAAAAAGGATATCTACATTATCTAAAAAAAAACCAACCCGCAATTCTTAATGAGAGTAACAAATCTGGACCTTTAGAGGTGCCTTCCAACCAAAAACTATTCTGTGATTCTTAGATACATACAAAGAAACACCTCCCCTCCCCTCGCACTCAGCCAGTGTTTAAAGTTGCTTGGTTAAGCCATAGCAGAGTAGGCTCTTGATTCTAAAATGCATCTAACTTGCTGCTGTTATTTGCATTTACAGCTCTGTCACAAGGCCTTTAGGAGAAACTTTCCAATAATTTTACACACATTTTGAATATATAGTTCCATTTTGCAGCTTAAATCTCTTGCTTACTGCTTCCATGAATATTAATAAAGCATATCCTCTCTGCAACTGTATGTACTTAAACTGATACATGAAAGTTTAGTACAGATTCATTTCTATACCACATTTCCAGTGCACTGCCACAGAACCGAATCACTTCCAGTTGCATTGGTTATACTCACTGTCTTTCATTGCTTATGCTCTAAGCAGGACATTTACACCTGCTGTGTACACAAATTCTGTGTACACCTACACAAATTCTGCAGCTGTCAGCAAAACTTCTACTAGGATCAGCTAGGGACTTCTGATCACATGGCCTGGCACAAACCAGATCATGAAAACTAGAGTTCAACATTCAGGATTACAGTACATTTCATAACAAATATAATGCAATCACAAATCAACATCTTGCTCGTGTTCATACCTATTGAAAAACTAAGAGTATGCGAGTTGTTGCCATGAGCCCTTTAAGAGCGCACACTTTGAATTAAGACTTTAGCTTCAGAATTCCTGCTCTGAATTTACTGCATGTTCTTGAAAGAGGCTGATGGAAAACACAATGGGAACACGATTTTCCCCTTTAGGAATTTAACCAGAACTCACTAGACCTGAAAGTACATTTCTATTTCTACAATACACATTTTTAGCAAATGCTTAGAGTGAGCTCAATGCGGTGCACTCCTTGTTATACTTTGCTGCATTTGCACTGGTAAGTCTCAGCAACACATTCTGTTTCCTATAGAACTGTAGCAGCAACTTTAGTCCAGGAATAGTAATTCTGTCTGGTAGCTGAGAAAACTCATTGATCGGTTCTGAACAGCTGAGATAGAAATACATATATGCACATACACATACATGCATACACACAGGAGAGCCTTAGCAGCCTGTCTGCTGTTCAAGTTCTCAAACATTTCTCCCTGTTTGCTCCCATTTTCCTTGGAAAGTGTCTACAGGCTTCAAGGTTATGACCACGTACTGGATATTTTGCAGGCAGGATGAGAAGTGTGTATGAAGAAAGAGGTTCTAACCACATCATTGAAATGACACCAAATTTCATGAAGTTTTGAGCTTTGGGGGAAACTAACCACAGTTTGCAAAAAACTTTGCAAAAGTAGATTATGTCTTCCAGCAGATGGAAATTTCGAAGTTTCTGTCTCATCAAACACAGATATATATACACTGTGCATGCACAGAAGTGAGCTAAATTAAGGCAGCATGGGCATTACAAAGTATTTAGCTATTTGACACAGCTTTTATTTCAGCAGGGGGAATGAGCAGCACTTGTCTCTATTCAGCAGGACCTCAGCATGTCAGCTGGCCTAGTTACATTGTCTTCAGGGGAATTTGACTTACAGTGCTGCCTTTGTCTGTTCTCTTCATTAAAAACAACACAGAAAACTCTCAGGGCGAAACAGTCTGTGATGTAAATATGAAACATCAGCTTTGTGTGGCCTGAATGCTGCTGGGAGGTCTCTGAGACTTCCATTTAAGAGCCAAAATACTGAACAGATGCCCTTCTCGCACATTCGCATAGATTTTCTCCTCACCACCACACTATATTCTATAGCAATAGTATGCACTTGGCACCACAGGAGCTGCAAACGTGCAGCAAGGCCTCACTTTAAATATACCATACACCTGTACTGCTTCAATGAATCGGCTCATACCTTCTTTTGTTTCTTTATTGAATCCTAATGCCACTGCCTTTGTCTGCAATGCAGCTTTGTGATAAACTCTAATGTCTTCCTCTGCTGTGAAACCACCGTCAAAAGCAGTGACCATTTTGCATAACGTTCCCTGCTTGTACATGGTAAAGATGGTAAACATTTTATCCAGTCCTGTTATTTAAGCTATTTTAAATGAGTTGAGTTAGCACACTCAGATGCTGTTACGTCTTTATTTGGTGTGGTTTAGATGCATCTGAAGTGGGGTGGGTATATGCCAGAGCATATCCCAGGTTAATGGTTCCTGGACTTGGGGCCTGAGGCTAAAATGCCCCAGTGATCTCCATTCAAGGAGATTCAAGGGCTTTCTGAGTGGTGGTATCCCTAAAATTCACTTGTGCCAGATGCAAATTCTGTCACAAATTTCATATTTAGAGTGCCATATAGCAAATTTAAGTCTATCAATATGGATACTGGGTTTGTACCCAAAAAATAAAAAAAAGCCATTAAAATTCTGTGAATCTACAATTTTTGTCTTTTGATTGTAATGAAATTGTGAAAACTATTTTTTGGTATCAAGCAGGTAACGTCTTGATGGGGTAGGTATTTCTTTCATTTATGTGGAGAATTAATTTTTACTTTGATAGCAAACATAATCCTAAATAGATTGTTACAGCCCTATGTGTCTGGCTAGGCTGTTTGCTCTTTTTCTGTTTAGTAGGTTCCTGAACAAATTCCTGTTTCCTACCACCACCACAAAATGATTGCTATATGTCCTTAAATTAGAAACTGGAATTGCAGAGGTCTGCAAGTGGCTTTGTCATTCCCCTTGTTCATTTCAGAGGTGTATTGGCTAAACTGACAACTGAGACCTATCAAGTATTTCCCTCTGTAGTCTTTTACATCAGGCTGTTGGGTGTTTGTTCATTTTCATCCATAAAAGATCAGGGGGTCTAAATGTGTCAAAGCTGTTTTCTCTTACTTGACAAATTCAGAGTTGAAACTTTATGCTAAAGGCTAAAGCTTCATCATGTGCATTGAAAATGAGAGCCTTCTATTCTAATTTGAAGTCAGTAAATCATGAGAAAATATCAAGGATGTAAATGACTAGTAAGGTCGTGACTCATTTGCAGTAGGAAGCAATCAAGAAATAGGACAAGAAACCAAACAGCCTCTATGAAAATACAAACTTGGTTGTTTGCTGAATAGATCTGAAGAGTTCGGTAACTTTACTGTCAAACTATTCCTAAAGATACATACCACCCTTTTCTTACTGAAAGGCACTTTCTTACGTGGCAGTGCTTTCTGATGGAGACAGAAAGACTCCTCATGGATATTGATAGGAATTTTACAAAAAAAGAAAAATAACACTAGCAAGTTTTTGTGTCCGTGAACATGGAACATCCAGGTAACTTCCAAGGTAGATCTCTAGGGAGACAGTGGCAGTTTGGGGATTCTTCAGCAACATCAGAGCTTCAGAAGAAAATGCTTCTTTTGGCAAAAAAATTAGAATTTTGTAAATTCTGCATCTGTGCAAGAGCATAGAACAAAAGTAACGACTGTGAAAACTCCTGGACAGCTATGGGAGATATCATGAGGTTGAATTATCACCTCTTTGCTACCTTTTCTTTACCCAGAGGAGTGCTCTTGCATTCCGTTTTGGAAAAATCTTCTGTGGGAACACATTCTTAATCTCACAGGATATTAAAGAATGTATGAGTGAAGAAAAAAAGTTACACCAGTGTCAGGGTTTTAAAAGTGACTATAAGGAGGAAACCTAACTGATTGAAATAAAGGTATCTCATTCAGTGAAAAGTTGTGAAAGGCCAACAGATGCACAAGCCCATCTATAATCATGTTATGTGATTCTTGTATCAATTAAAGGCAAAAATCTAAGCAGATAAAGAATTAGATTTTCAAGTGGGCTCAATGTTTGTATCTAATTAGCCTTTGTTATGGATCTCTGCTACTTTAACAGGTTACTTTGTAGAGATGGTGCCATCATTTACATAAAAAAAAGAAGCTTACTCTGTGTTAAGAAACAGCCTATTAAAAAACAGTTTGCTGCAGATAACTATTTTCCTCTATTTAAGTCTGAATTTACATCATGGAGTACTCTCAAGTCATTGTTAACCATGATAATCCACAGTTATGCTTTCAAGATTGCAGTAAGTTTGAGAGAAAGTATTTAGCAAGGAAGCTTACAAACTTCACACAGGGGAAAAAATGCCAGGATAATAGCTTTGAATGTACAACAATCAAGCCCACACAAAAATTCTGTGGTTGTCTCCAAAGGGAACAATGAAAAACCTCACCAAAGGTTTCTTCATTTGGAACTGGAACTAGAGAACTGCAGGCAGCAATTCAGAGTTAATACATTCTTTTCTTAAACAGAGTGAGGGAAGGGGCAGGAAAGCAGTCTCCATTTCAACCATAAAACTGAACTATTTATTCTTTAAGAATATTTGTAAAGACATTGTGGGAGCAAGAGTTTGAGATCTACAAACTTTCAGCAGAGCAGGAAAAAGGTGCCCATATGCCAGTCACATAGCATGCTCTATCAGAGTGTACCTTTGAAATAGACTGCTATGAAAATGTATCATGAATATGATGAAAAACCACATTTGAATGCATTTCTTACTGAGAAACTATTTGCACATCATGCTATCCAATGCCAAAATGCTTAAGGCAAGTCAGACTTCATATTTGTATTTCAAACTAGAATAACTACTTGACATTTTTGTATTTGAGCTGTTTAGTACTTGGAACACATTATAGAATACCAAGATAAAAAGCTTAGAGTTTTTGTTAAAATTAATTGTTTCTATGTCTGTTTCTGCTTGACTCGTAAATGGACTAAAAAGGCTTTGGCTATACAGCTTACTTAATTGAAAATATGTAAAATTATCTATCCAGTAACTTGTGGATACATCTCTGTTTTGAAAACAATCTGAAGCTCATATATATGTTTGGCCTGGGTGACCCTGTTGTTTTAGCAGGAGAGAGTAGTTTCACATGTGAAGCAAAGTGGGATTTTCATATACTAGTTTTAAAACTGTGCTTCTAGCTCAGCTGACAATTTTTAAATGGTACTTTTACATGTAGAGTCCTAGTGCAGTAGTGGTATATATATGGTGAAAAGTAGTTCTCAGTGTATCAAAAAGGGCATTCTGTAATACCACTTAAAAGATTTACAGTATCTCACCCACACATTTAACTGGTTTTTGATGTGTGTTTGGTTTTGGGTAGGTTTTGGCTTTGTTATTTTTTAGAAATAAACACATACTTAAATAACTACCACCCTCATCCAGGCAACTCTACCTAGGTTACAAAGTATAATTTTTCCCTGTCAGTCAACAAGGTGTTTTGAAAGCTTCTGCACCATTTTAACATTCAAAACAAAGCAAACAACTCTTTCAGTACTAGCATTATGCAAAAGGTCATACAACATGGAGTTGCTTTGAGGAGACGGCTATATAAACAGCAGAGCCCCAAATAGTTTCAAATTCCTACCAGTGACCTTCACTCTGCACATATCTATACAAATACTCACATGCATGATGTCAGCATAAATGCAAAGCACTTAAAGGACCCAAACCCAGCATTTCCAAATTATTACTTAGCAGCTTATTTGCAGAGCTTTTAAAATGGAAGATGCAAGATACATTTTTTTTTTTCTTGGTTTTGTGTTAAAACATTAATGATTTCCTTTGAAATACCAAGTCTCAAAAAGAGCTTTTTAAATTTTTTCTCAGAATGTTTGCTTCAGACATTTGTCGAAGAAATGTAAGATTATAGCAGTCTAGATCTTTCTGAACTAGTGTTGTCTAGACAACAAGCCTTAATTCAAAGACAAAAAAATGGGAAATGATTAAACTCCAAACCTGCAAAGACTCATGCACATGCCTAATGGACCGGTGCACTGGTCTATTTGCATACACAAAGTTAAATATGTGATTGTTTCAAAGAATTGGCTGTAGGTCTGGAACATTAGATAGCTGTTTTGATTCACAGTTTTAATACATAATGTAATACTTTGGCATGAATAATTTTCTACTGACAAACTAAATAGCTGCAGTGCCAAAAAGTGAGCTATCCTCAGTTCATTTCACTGGTTAACAAATAATATTCTTTCAAACCACTTAAAAATATGGCAATTAAGTCTCCAACAAAATATGTGACTTCCAAATTTCTTAGCTCTGTGGGGAATATGGAGAGACACACCAATCTTTTAATATATGCTTTTGGGAAAGGTATTGGAAAATATTGAAGGAAGTTAAAAGGCATGATCTATGATTTCTTCCTGTTATCCCCTCAGGGAACATTTCAATTGGTGTTTAATACTACTTTCCAAAATGCTGTGTTGAGATGTCAGACCAGGACTAGGAGATGTTTCTGTTTTCACAATGTACTGTGCCACTAAAGTGTGCAATAATTTAATTAATCAGTTAGGAAAGAACTCATATGGCTCTTGTACAAAATGATAAACACTAGTAAATGTTCTACCAACCGTATTGCTCTAAATAGCTCTCTCTGCGGCACATCATTTCAGCCATTAATTAATTCAAAAACCTTTTAAATGTTGACTGGAAGGGTAGCCCTTATATATCCTTGATTTTCAGTTTATCTTTTTGTATGTTTGCTTAATTTTATGTCCTCAGACAATTTCCATCTCCGTAGCTTCCATTCCTCTCTCAGCTTCCCCATTCTCCATTATTTTTATCTGCTCCTTTTCTCACTCATTGTTTTCTTTCCTTACCTTATTTGTTTCACACTATCCCTGTTTTAGCTGGTTTTGGAATGTAGCAATGACTATGTGCATTATTTACTTCTAAGCCACCCTCCATCCCCAACCCCGTCAATCTTTCTCCAGAGCTCAGAAAACACCATATCTGTTGCTCTACAACAAAAAGCAGCATAGAACAATCTTCTCCAACAGCTCTGTCCTCCATAGCTAACCTGTCATCCTCCTCCTTAGCATCAGTTTGTTGTTCATCTGCTTCTGTGATTTAACTCCAAGACAATAAAACCCTGAAGCATATCTGTACTTACACTGGTTCAGTGTCATATTAGCCCAAAACAGCCTCCTGAGCTAAAACTCTATGGATTTTCCCCAAAGGGCTTCTTGTTCTTCCTGGAAGCTGTTTGCCATCATGCAGGAACAATTGACTCTCTGCTCCTGGCTAAGAGACAAGAGGTGCACTTCTGTTGGATGCTTAGTTCAGTCAGCAGGTCAACTCTGCATCAAGAGGCAGGATCCAAGAAACAATGCCTAACGAGAGAGGTGATGTTTGTGTTGCTTTCAATAGCTGTGCCCGAGCATGCCCTTGAGGGCCAAAGCCATCCAGTACATATGCTTGTAATCAAATTGAAGTAGCCTCTGGATCCACTGGGAGTTCACACACTGCATCCTTCTCACCCACAAACAGAAGGATACTCTTACCTTAGGTATTGTAAACTTATTTGCACCTCACATAGGCCCTTTAGTCTGCACGTAAGCTTCTCCCTGTGAAAGTTCCCTCTGTGACTTACCTTGTACTCTTCTTTTAAAGGTTTTTACTGCAGTCCTTTGGTGACAGCCAAACACTGCTGACAGATGCATTGCCCATTGAGACTGGTAGAAAACGTGCCCCCATGCCACCATCTGCAATGAAGAAGCAAGGAGTCAAGTCAAGCTACAGTTCTCTCAAATGGCATTGTCTGTCCTATTCACAGCATGATGTCCCTCCTTGAATGAAGATCAAAACCTATGGTCTTCAACAAGCTCCATATTATTATCCAGCTTTTTAGAAATGGCAACTGCATAACTACCAGTGCCTTGAAGGTACCAACAGGATCTAATTGCCTTGGCCAGTTAACAAACTCCTTTGTCTGTAATACACTCCTTTAACCTCTTCTTCCCTTTCCTAGGTGTTTTGCTGCCTGTGTTCATGGTCTGCTTTGGTATGGCATAGTTGTGCAAGCTTAGATTGAGTGACATGAAAACCATGAAGCTGTGAAAAACATCTGTGGGAAGCCTCATCTGGGATCTCCACCCATGCAGCCTCCCAGGCATTAGCTCAGGAGCTGCAACTATACTCAGCCCCTTGCTCTAGCCTGAGTTATGGCATGGGCGTGCTGTGCCTAGCACTGCATTTTTCTTTGCCTTCCTGGCCTGATCTCAGGTCTGTCTCATCACTACAGGCTTGTCTGGTCATCACTGAGCTCTTAGCTAAACCTGGCTACTGAACCCTTTCTCTGCTTTTTTTTTTTTCTAGGACTGTGGGACTGTACCCTGAAGGTGCCCTGCCAGCCTGGCTGTCACCCGTGGCTCCTGGCTTGCCTTCCCTTACAGAGCAGCCCACTCTGTTTCCTGACAAAACCCTTCAGTGTCTTTTTTTTGGACATTAGAGACACTAGGTGTAGTAGGACAATAATACATGCAATAACTGTTTTTACACTGGTCAGAAGATTATTTTTTGTATATTCTGATAAATATTCAGTATTTTAAACTGAACTGGAGGTGAAGCAAAGCAACCTTTATTTACTTAGCTACTACCATTAACATACTGGCTATTACATCTCACTACTTCCCATGGATATCTAAAATACAGTTTCTTATACAGTTGAAACCTTTGATCCCTTGAAAGAGAATGGAACTATTATTTACATAAATATAACAGTTCAGAAAGCAGAAGAAAATTGATTTATCTGAAATGTACCATGAACATTAGAATTCTGAAGGAGTTTTCAAAAGGAAAAAAAGAATAAAAATTCAATGAAATAAAAGCCTCCTCACACTATATTTCCAACTATGAACTACCAGGTGTATATACAGATATTAATGTACATTTCAGAATTGCCTTAATGTATTCATATAGGAAAGACAAAAACTGCTGCTAGAAATAACAAACTCTTAAGAAAAATACTTTCACACTGAGCAGTTTTTGCACTTCAGTTTAAATAAATAAATCTGAAGTGAACTGTATTAACTTGGCATTCAATCTTTTTTCCTATCTTTATGTCTGAGAGTATCATAATGAACTAAATGAAGAAATAAGCTCCATATTAAACTAGTGATTGTGAGAACTTGCCACTCAATGTGAGTTGTGACAATCTACATCCTAAGGCTATAGGTACTTGCCAGTAGAGTCTGACAGTCTTTCAAAGGGCTGTAAGGAAGACAAGGTATAGTGCTAAGAAAATAAGTTACCAGTTGTGAACTGGGACATACACTCAAGGACCAACAACCCAGGATTATTAAATGATAGGTCTATGACTGAAAATTCAAACACTGAAAATACCTCTGCCATGTCTAAATTACAGGAATATTTCACTCAGTCTTGATCTTCTATTGCAAAACACATCTCCTTATGTCAAGCATAGGCTTATATAGCTTGCCGGATCAGAGATGTATTTAAATAGTTTCTGAAATGATATCAAAGTGAAACACAAAATTACAGAGAAACCCTTGAAGAGCTGTAGAACTTCAGTAACTAAGCATTTAATAAAGCAAATAGTTTATTGATAAGTGTGCCATTTGTAACTTCAAATACATTTTAAAGCTTGTCTCTTTTTTTGGACTAATAGTCCTTTTCCTTTTTTCAGTCAACAGGATTATTTTATCTGTTCTTAGGTATAAAAAAACAGCTTTTGGCTGAAAGCATTAGGCATAAACTCATTTGTTTTGTTTTGTTTTCGTCTTGATTAAAAAGATAACACTTATTTGCCTGAGATAGTATTAACTAGTGTAAAAGAGATTGAATGATTAATGCTTCACAAATGATTACTCTGAGTGATATTCTGGTGCAGTGACTCTCACATTCTATGGGTGAAAATGATTTACTTAATTGGAAAGATAAACACTGATTCTATATTACATATATTCCCTTCATATTTTGAAGTGCAAATCTAAGCATGTTCTGTCTTCTATTGACAAAACTGTAAAAATTCTCACTGTCTTTTTCCTCCCCCTCCCCAAACTTTAAGAGTTAATTGCCCTTGTTGAGGGAGAAATAACACAATTCCTTTTCCTTTTAAACGTGGTTTTTCAAAATTTCAAGGCCCAACCTTTGAAGGTCCTTTCTTTAACATTCTGAAAATTGCTTCTAGACTAGAAATGTTTTTGGATAATTTTATGCCTTCATCACACACATTCATTCAAGCAGAAAATACCACCATCAGAAAGGAATCAGGAGGGGTTAAAAGTATACCAAGAGGTACATCATTTGTCTTAGTTACTTACAACTGTAAGATAGCTGACATGCTAGGTGAGACCAAGTGTCTGTGTAATGAAAGATGCTGTCTTCAGGAGTGGCTGTAACAGATGTTCAGAAAAACAGGGTAAGAAATAGTATGCATTCATGAATCTTTCCTATGATACCTTGCCAGCTGATAGTGCCTTGACTATCACTGGTGAACTGTGTTGAAGAGTGTGCTCAAGATTTATTATGTAAATTAGAATCCAAAGTACAAATCTACTGTTGTTCTTGGAGAGGTAACATTTCTCGCTTTCAAAAAAAGATGCCCTTACAGTTAGCCCACTGAGGCTCTGGGGTATCTGTATTTTGTGGGTAGACAGGAACTTGATCTACTTGTGGCCTGAAGAGATGCAAGCATTCTGTGGTATACTAAGAGAAGGCCAAAAGCCTACTGAGAAGGAGGGTCTATTGGCACAGGACCAATGTTAAAATACCTGCATTTGCACAGCTCTGTGCTGGCTTGGATTGTGAGCAGAGTGACTGTAGCTTGGCTGAAAATGCCAAGATGCACTTTTCTGTTTGATTTAAAGAGAAATTGAAATCTTAAAGGGAAAAAAAAAGTTCCCTCTGAAATATAAGGGCATAAAACCAAAGACCTGGAGGCTGTGTAGTTCATATATCTGAACAGGTGATTAACACTAGAAAAAAAAAAATAATCAAACTGTCCCCTATGTGTTATTCAATGTGACTAAAGTATTAAGAGCTTTCAAACTGCTATCTTCTGAAACCTTAAAAATGTTAATATTTTATTTGCAGTAAATGAAATGCACTTCATACTGAATTTATTCAAACATCAAGAAGTTGTTTAAAATGTAGTTTGGTCTGGCTGTGAGTCAGATTATATGGAGAGAAACAATATTCTCACTCATCTTCTCTCTCCTCTGCCTAACTACCAAAAATGCAGCACAGTGAGAAAAGCAGAGTGACAGGGGTGAGCCCTTAGTTCTGGCCCATATGTAAGGGGTGAAAACAGCCAGAGAGATATTGGCCGGGTGATGAGTACTTTCTTTAGAGTGGAGCACAGCAAGGAAGGCAGATTGTGAATTCTTAATCTTTCACGCTGAAGTCTTTGTCTAGGGCAGAAAAACAGCAGTTCTTTGCTTGGGGCAAAGCCACAGTTGAATCTAAAGCCAGCAAAGTCCATCTGTCTTACGTTCAACAGATTGGCCAAGCTTGTAGTACAGATTTACACCATGGGCTACAACTGTGAAGAAACACAGAATTATAATGCTCTTCACTAGTTTAAAATCACAACTTTCTTAAATATAACCACACTAAAATATTTTTTTCAGAATGGGAAACATAAATTCAGGTATAATCAATAAAGTGGAAAATGGTTCCTACCTTTAGCTGCTTGGCTGTAGAATCATGTTGATTCTTACTCTATTTCTGCCCTAGTAAGTCTTACTATTTAGTGATTTGCAATGACACAACTTCAAAAGACGAACTGGGACACTACCAAATCCTCTCTCAGGACCAGCTTCAGAATAAACAGCAGAATTCTGTAGAGAAGAACAACGGGGTTAAAATTTTTATAAAAGAACAAGTGAAATAGGGCAGCTTACAGTAATAAATACTTCACTTCAGAGCCAAAGGAGTTTGCCTATTTCTCTTCCATTTCAGTTTCAAAAGGAAAGGTCACTTTTGCCTCCCTGAATTAGTGGTGTTTTAGGAAGACCTCATTGCAGTCTTGAAACCATGATTTCACCCTAGAAATCAGCAACATAAAGTCAGGGTCTTGTCATTAGCAGTTCTCATTGACAAGCTGATATGTCCAAAAAAACCAAAAGCGTGCTGATTTTGGGTAGTTCCTCTCTCAGTCTAAAACAAGTAACCTTCCCCATGCACCAAGTGGCATCAACAACAGAGATTTGGAGTTAATTACCTTTGTGTTCCAACATCTGAGCATGACAAAGTCCTTCTTTGGAGTTACTCTTAGTCATGAACTATGTTGAAATGATGAACATTTTCAACATTCAGCTATGCAACTGTTGAGGATGGTTTAAGCTGTATTCTGAGAATACAGCTTAAAATATTCAGTCTGCTTTCTCTGCTGCAATACACTTACATAAATTTATATTATTTATAATACTATATAGGAGAATTAGTCTAGTATTATATTAAGAAAATAATGGAGTCAGTAAAATTATATCTCATCATTTGTTTTTTGCAAATGGTGAAAAGTTTCATTATTTTATATTACAATTAATTATACCATTTCTGAATATTATGACTTTTCCTAACATTCTTTCCTCATTTGTTAAAGTTTTTTCATATTGTTTGTGCTTATCTTGACTCAGGAGAGGTATTTCCATAACTGAACTCACCACCCTCATGCAGTCCAAATCTCATATTCCATGTGTTTTTCCCAGTAGTCAGATATTCCACAAAGCACCTTGACTTGTCTTATGTATTTTCATTCCTTCTCTTCTTTTTTAAAAATGTACTTCCACTTTCTGTGGTTACCAGCATGTTCCTTAGCATAATTTTCCTGTCTATTGTTACAGAACCTGAAAGATCATACAAGTATATTAAATTCATCTCCCATCAATATAATTTTCAGTCCCCTGTCTCCCAGTTCTACCTATTCCTGGCAATTTATTTCCTGCTTCTGATTTACTGGCAATCCTGTCATTTTTTTCTTAACACTTGCCTGTTGCGTAGGCCTAAACCTAGATAGCACTCCCATGCCATTCCTGCGCTGTTCTTTCTCATGATCTATAGTGAAGTCTAGACTTCTCTAAAGGAAAAGATGAGAAAATGGGAGAAATTATATCCAAACCCTGTTAGCACCTGCTACCATTCAAGAAGAAAACTGCAGAAAGACACTATAAACAGCATCAGTTAGTCTAAGCCAACATGGACTGAAGGAGTAACCGAATTTCTCTGCATTTCTCTCTGGATTTTTAAGTTTTTGCCTCTTTTCTCTTCCCATGGGATCACCTGCCCTCCTCTACTACTTACCCTCCACATCCTTCAGTATGGTAAGCTCGTTTCTGTGTTGTATTTACCACTACCAGACTTTTTGTCTTGGCTCTGGGGATAAAGATTTCTTTCTGCTGTGATAAGGCCTGCCTCACTTGTGCCGAGAATATCTACCAGTTCTGAATCACTTGAGCAATAATTTTACTCTTTTACTTAATCACATCCACACAATCAGTATCCATAATCTTCAGACTCATTCATCTATGAGATCTATTAGGTGACACTTGCACGAGTAACTTCTCTTAGATGTCACTGAAGGAGAGCACACCTTCACCATGTTGTACATTCCAGCATCTTCTGATCTTTCTGCTTCCTTTCATTTCTGTTGCTGCCTCAATACTTGACACTGTTACTATTTTATGTACCTAACCCAAAAGAAAAAAAAAATCCTGAAAACTCTCTTTATTAAAACACTCCTTGTGCTGGACAACATAGCTGTGAAACTTTCTGGTTAGGTCAGGCTTTTTTCCTTTTTGATTAACAGGAACAATTAACTGTCCTTCAACTATGATCAGACATTTCCTTCAGCAATGAATTCTCTGTCCAGTCACAAAATGCAGACTCTACAAAGCCCAACCAAACTTTGTCATCCTGGAGACTGTCATTCCAGGCAGGCTTTTCCTTTATTTAGGCTGTTTACTATCAAATCCCACCAGTCTATGATCAAAGCATGGAATTCTGTTTACTGTACATCAACCACACTGATTTTGACAGAGACTTTGTCAGAATCTGACAGGCACTGCAATGAATAGTATTACAAAATACAATCAGAAAAATCTAGCAAATCACTACACAAACAAGAACAATAAAAAACATAAAAGGCTTTGTCTGAATGATATAAAACAGTCCACTCTTATTGTTAGACTGCTTCATCTTTTATTTCAGCATGTATGGTCTTTGTGGGTAGTACTTGGAGATAGCTTGTGCAGCTCACCTCAGGTGACCATTTTGTAAGCGTGCTTCAGCTGACAGTTCATCCGCTGCAGGATGATCATCTCACTGGCATGCTAGCTGGCTCCTTGAGATGTTTACTATTGGGCTGACTGTGTAGCTGATGCTTTTTTCTTACATGCGTATGAATCAAATGCTTGTCAATGCATGTGGTAGTTTTCAGCCTGAGTCCAGGGAGTAAGTGCTCTGTGACTGGCATTCCTTTGTACCTCTTTGAAGAGAAAAGAAACAAAATGATACCACAAAAATTATATATCTCAAACCATAAGACTGAAGTTTCAACTTTTAGCTCTGTATCAGATGCTTTAAAGAAAGAAACTTAACTGTTTCCTAAAATTGCTCATATGCCTATTTCTTGATAGCTAATGCCGTTATAAACATTAGTAAAAATGCAGAAGCAGCAAAATAAAAGCAATGCTTTTAACACACTTCTACAAGTCTTTGTTTGGTCCACAAATCTCCAGTCAAGTGTTATCTGTTAAAACTAATATTGTTCTGAAGAACTTGTGTGGCCCCTAGTCTTTGAATTCAGCTGAAGTAATAAACAATACTGTAAAAAAAGCAATGACAATTGAGAAAAAAAAGGCCAAAAAATTAAAAGCATCCCTCACTGAACTCTCTGAGTTTTATTATTAATTTCAGCTGGAGCAGGATCATAATGGACGAAAAAAATCCTGTCACTTTGCTTAAAAGACAAGGTAGAAAAGTTGTAACAAGTCTGAAGAGCTATTGCTGTAACATTTTGTATGACATTATTCTGTGTCACTGATGCCTTATCTTATGCCAGAAAGAATTCCAAGGCTGCTTTCCCAGAGCAGCCCTACTAGCCCATAGTTGTACTGTTCCTCATAGTTGCGCAGAGTGAGAGTGCTTTTAAGCACACCATCCCAGGTGTACTATGTTGAAGTTACTTTCTTCAGGGAAAACATATAAAATTGTGAATATGTTTCTGAGGGCAAAAGTTCTCTCAGGATCTTGGAGAAAGCTAGAGGAAGAAGTAGCTGCATGATAGCCATCATAATACATTTCTCAGAGCATGTGATGATGACAGCTTTCCAAATGCTGTCAGCTAGAGAAATAGTCAATGTCACCAATAGACATGCAAGGAAGAAACACAATTGCAAGACAAAAAAGTGCTCGATGTCATCAAAGGGATTTAGGTCATGGGAGAGCATGATGGAAAATATACAGAAAGCTGGGCTCACAAAGAGAAAGAAAAGGGGATGCACTTGCCAATAAAGTAGAAAGCTGAAAGGACTGGAGTTTTGCTAAGAAATACCACCAGGGAGTCAAAATTAAAGCTATTGGGATACAAAAAAGACCTCTGTTTAGCAATAATAATATTATCACTAAAATGCTTGAATTACTGGAGATTTCATTTTAATTATATGTAGAAAAACATAAAATAATCTAGCTCTAAAAGTATATGAATGGCAGGGGCATGGAAAGCAGACAGTAATAGCAGCTACTACTACAAATTGCACAGACTTACAGATTTCTGGCTTCATTAAAAGCAAATACTGACTTCATTAGTGTTAAATTTCCCAAGTGAGAATATTTACCCAGATTTTCAGCGCAAGGCCAGTCTACCCAGATAATATCTAATTGTCTCTTGAAACCACAGAAGTGACAAGTAGAAAGTAAATGGAAACACAAAAAACCCCGCAAAATACCCCCGAGCTTCCACCAGACACAGACTTTTACATGATTTAACTCTCAGTTGTACAGATATCAAGAGAGCAATCAATGCAAGTACATGAAAATAGTAGAAATTATACTTAATACCCATCTTTTTGGCTTTATCGCAGGACTATGAGGAGCAATATGTGCCTTATATAGGTGCTTAAATGTTAGTGTGCAGCTGAAGCATTTAAGAATCTCACATGGTCTATACTTCAGTGCTATGAACACTCTTCTTGATATTTAAGGCTGAAAAATATACAACATTAGGGGATACAAAAGAAGAATATTTCTTCAATTACTAAAATGGTGTTACTTAATCTTAGTGATGATCTTGGAATATTTAGTAAAGACGCATATAACAAACAATCCTCAAAAGCCACTACTAAAAAGAGCATCTTCATTTCAATTCAGGTTTGCTCTGGTCTAAGTGGTGCAATTTTGAAAAAGCCTAAGATGTCAGGTATGAAAACAGGTAATGTTAGTTCTCTTCCCAAACGGGCCCTATAACCAATTCATGGTGCAGATGTTGGTCAAACAAAGCTTATATGCTTTATATGTTTTCACAAGTGCCCTCCCTTATTTCTATCTAGGTTAAAAACTTTTCCAGAGGCCTTATGTCTTTTGGTATTTTAATTATATTTTAAGAGATAAAACTAAGTTATGTGAACTTTACTAAAAATCTTGCTGCTTTTAATGTATCTAAGTAACAGATTATATAGATTTTTATAGAGGAAGAAGAAGCAGATGGGTCTGCTCTGGCAAGACAAGTAGGTTTAGAGGTTGAGATCAGAGGTTTGATTCACAGCTGACTGATTTAGATAGGCTTCCAGTCCAGAAATAAGAAGGATGAGAATTGTTTGCCTACCAGCTTAAAACTCCTAAAATAGGGGCATGGAGGATGAGGATAAGTAAATGGGGCTGTTCCTTTAGCAATTTTGCAAGTGCATTTTTGCTGCTGTGAAGTAGGGTGAAAAGCTTTTGTTCTGTTCTTCAGTTGCCGTGAACGGGAGACTATGCCAGTGTGACTGTCATTAACTTCTAGTTGTGGCTTTCAGAAGGCACCACCAAACTATGCTACGAATACGGGGACATAATATAGATGCATAAACCTTTAAATAAATACACACATTTTGTTCAGTAGTCATTCAGCTGACTAGCTTTAAAAAGTCATTATTCTAAATGTTAATGAAGCATAAGCTTTCTGACATAGAAAATGTGTTTTGTAACCTAAAATCCAGAGAAAAGAGCATGATTTTGTTGCACTCACTGTACCTTACTTTAACTAAAACAATATTGTCTCTCTCTCTATTATAATCTTCCAGTCAAATATAATTCTGTTAATGCTGACAGTCAGATGGTCACACCCCTCCTGAAAATATAAAGGTGTCCTCACCTCAATAAGCTCTTATTCTTTGTCCTGCTCTGGCATAACCAAAGTGTTGCAGTTGCCCACTATCAGAGAAGCCTGATGTTACAAATTCCATGCGAACGGTCACTGCCTGCGGTGTTCAGCCTCTTTTCACAGCTCTTCTGGAGTAGGTGACATGGGATGCATCAGGCATACGGCTTCTGGCTCAGTAGCAGTGTCAAGTTCTCCATTTTTCCCGTAGGCTTTCACAGGCACAATCCAAGAACCACCCAGCCACAAGATGGGGATTGCCATGGGATAGTGTTGATCCACTATGATAAAGTCAGAGCTGTATGTAATTCAAACTAAGCCTTCCCTTTTTTCTGCATCTCCTGTAAAGACGGGGAAATAAATTAATGATCTTTTCAATAGAATTAGGACTAAAATTATTTGATTGAAATTACAATAATTTCCTAAATCTAGCCATAAGAATGAAAATTAACATAATGGAAAGTATAACATTAAAATAATAACAAAAATTAAAGCCGTACATGTAAAGAGACAGCAAAAATTGGTTATAACAAAAGTAAAATGAAAACATAATTGAGTTTCAGGAAGTCTGAATGTGGCTTATTACTGGAAGTTTGTTTGACATTGGAACATGTGTTTCCATTTCACAATCAGCATCCCTAATGGCACATGGTCATTTAAGTTCATAGGAGTTTTAAGAAAAGAATCACGTTCCTAATTTAAAATTAACTAAACTATGTAGAGAGGTTTCATTTTGCCATTTTGCTTTCAGAACTAGCTGGGGAAAAAATCTGGCAAAGGTTTCAAGATTTTCAGAGATGTGTTTAGCTTCAGGGGACGCCTTTGAAAATTGTTAACTACTGGGAATGTGATAAACCCAAGATAACAATTTACATTAAAAAAAGGGGGATGTAATATTTAGAGACCATTGATAGAAAAGCAAACAATGGATATAGATAAAAACAAGTTATATGTATGCATGTTGAAGATTCTTTTCATTCACAATTATTTTCTTCAATTTTTTTTCTGACAGAAGAAACTTCATACTTATTTGAAAGGCAGCATATTTTTTTTTATGTTACAAAGTCATAAAATACATTTTTAAAACACAATGAATTGAAAAATTACAAATTTTTAACTCCTAAACCCAGAGCTATCAGCAATTTTATTTTATGGTACTCGGTAGAAGAGCAAGTATTGCATAACAGATGCCAGTCCTTTTCTTCGAGTGCCAAAATGCAAGGATGACATAACTCAGTAAAGAAAGCAGAAGGATGCTACACAGTTAATTTAAAGAATTTTCTAGTCTGGAAAGTAATAGAACATGGCATTTTAAGGAAAAAAAAAAAAAAAAAGGGAGATTTTGTCATAAACATAACTGAAGTATGGAATCTGACCCAGGATAGAATTTCAGAGCCAGGGATGTGTTAGCTCTTGAGTCAAAACATGCATTATTTTTCCTTTTTCCATGTCAGGCCTTCATCTAAAGACTACTTTAAATCATGAGAACACAATAAGTCATAGCCATAAAGCATCTATGCATAAACATAATTCTGTTGTTCTCTAAAGACAGGAAATACAATCTACTCGTGCACATTAGTACTTCCAGGATTTGTAATTCTGGATTGTTTGGGTGTATTTCCCCCTTTCTGTCCTCTTAAATGATTTTTGAGTTCCATGTAACCTAGACCTTGTCCACTCAACTGATTCTCAAAACCTTCAGGCATTAAACTTTCTATGGTAAAGCAGTTTCATATTGTCATATACCAAGACACTTAGATCTGGGCACCAGTCTCAAGCACCAAGCAGCAAGGTACTGAGTTTATGTACAAAAGTCAGAAGTCTCAGAGGAAAAGCTGCTTGCATATCTCCATCTATTAGTGTTTTCATGCAGTATGTGGGAGCTCAGTATTTAGCTCTGTTTTCCCAATGGTGAAGTTCAAACACGTGTTACTCACCTCTTGAAAGACAGATTTAAATATTTCTCTCTAACAGGATATTGAAACTCAGAACACCATTCAGACTAACTAACTGCTATGGTAACTCACTAGTTGCAGGTCTCTTCTAATATATGCTGAAGATCAAACCCTTCATTTCCCAATGCACTTGTGTATTAATATTACGGTTTTAATTTATTCCCATGAAGTCAGTTTGATTTTATAGTTAATGCCAATTAATGATAAATAATATATGACTGTCTTTTAAATATGTGCTTGTATCTTTATACCATGTTTCAAGTTTGACTCACATAGCAAAAAGCCTCTTAGAACATCTACAGTGTAACTGTCACAAATAAGCAACATTTATTGGGAAGTTCTTAGTAGTTCTTACTAGTCAATAAGTTTGTATCAAGTACATTTTGATTACTTGATGCATAAAAGTGGTTCTTAGTGTGAGTACAGATTTTCAGTTCAGCTCTATGGCTTAATTTTGCTGTCCTTGCTAGCACTGAGTAGTTCTTCATCCTACAAGTATTCTCACTGAACATTATTCATATCTTCGTGTTGACATCTGAAGGTAAAACTAACTCTACATAAGCTCTACATAAAGAGTTCATAAACAGAAAATGATCTATTTACCCCATACTCTGAAAGCTTCATCAATGAGTTAAAAAGTAGCTGCTATTACTTGAAAGCAAAGAGTAGATTGGTTTTTTTTATCATCTCAACAGCCTTGATGCTTTTAGATTTGAAACACTTTTACAAATGTGTGAAGTAATACAAATACCAGTCTTTCATTCTATATTGTGAAGAACTACAAATAGTTATGGGAGACACAATAGTCCATGAAAGTTGATAGAAAGCAAGACTCCTGAAAGCTTTAAAAAAACCCCAGAACTGTACTGAGAAGAAATACAGAGAGATAGATATATGAGAATGATAGAACAACTCAGATTAGTACCACTTTCCTACTTTTAAGCCCCAGGAAACCATACACTATTCTGTATTCTGGAGTTTTTACAAACTCAATCCAGTGAATACAAAACTGGAAAGCTAAGTAGGAAATTAACTGTATGTTTTCACACCAAAAATAAACCTAGAAAGCACATAAAATCTTAGTAGTACAATCAGCTAAATACATTGAAGACAACCTGATGTTAGGAAATGATTCAGCATACTTAGCTAACTATAATCCATTGTTAAATTAATAAATCCATTTTTTATTGAAGGTCTTAATTTTAAATGAGGTTGCTTGAAATAAAATCCTTGCACATTTGTGATAGTCTTCCCAGATTTCAGTCAGTTCCCATATGTATTCATTGAGTTTTGTTGTATTTGGTATGTCAGTGATTTCCTCCTTACAGTGAAATGAAAAAATATTTTTTCACTTTCTTAATTTCACCATAGTCTTCTTGACAGAATTTTGCACCAGATGCTTTCAAGCCTTTGTAATAATTATCATTCAGATTTCACTCCTATATACATAGGAAGTGAATCCTTTCTCACTGCACTTCATCAGCTTCAAGGCAGTGGCTCTTTCAAAACGTCATTTAGAAGCATGAATTACTTATGGGCTTGAACCTGGGAATATTTTCTTCTTCTCCTGCAAGGTGCACAGAATCTTCAGTCAAGATTCAACCCTAGTATAAACAATTGCAGAGCTGTTTATCAGTACTTGATTGTTTCAAGTTTAGGAAAAATATATTTGTTCCTTGTTCCAAGAGTGTTGGGAGAAATTTCTGCTCCAAACAAACCAACCTTGTAAAAGCTCTGTTATGAAGTAAATCATGCTGCCTCATACATCCTCCATAGCAATGGCAATTATCTACAAATTGGATTTCTGGCTATGTTTTACAAGACTTTTCTTTTTGTTATACAGCTTCTTAATTATGTCCTCAGAGATAGGGAGTGTGAGCTACACAAAAGCCACATTGTCTTCCTTTGATCTGTCCTGCTCAAAACCAAATTTTTCATGTGACAAATCACGCCTATGCTGTCAAACGCTGATTTTTACTTCTGGATTTTTTCACTCTGTATTTTTTTCATTTCCACAGCTGACCTCTTTGTATATAACTGTTGTGAGAACCACATCTCTTCATAGCAGTCATTACTAGGGGGAAAGTGTTTCTCTTGCCATGGCTTGCTTAGCACAACCTGAAAGTCTGTCTCAGCAGCTGGCAGACTTTGCTGTAGCCCCCAGATTTTTCTGTGGCATGAAGCCACATATGACTATCATCAGATACTCTGGTCAACCAGGTGTGAGTTCATAACAAGCAATTCAGAAGCAGTAGCTTCTTAAACTACTTCTCAACTATCATTATTGCTAGGTTATTTGAACCTGACAGGACATACCACCTTCAGCAGTCAGTTCAGTTTATTGTTGACCCTGAAATATAGCAAAAACTTTGCACAGTCAGACACACATTTCAGTTGAGCACATGAAACACGGTTACAGTACAAATCCCTGATCCCCATCAGGCTCATGCTGTTCTGTGAGGCTTAACTTCAGCTTAATTCTGCAAGCATGCTTTCCTTGACGCTGTGTGGTGCATTGAAATAGGCTGTAAACAATTACATGCTTTTAGAAAAAAGCATCATTTCCAGTAAATATTATGAAATCACTTATTAGCTTCCTTTATTTTTGCATAACTTTTGGATTAAATTGTAAGTTTGCTTTCCATCCATTTAGTTCAACTTGAAAACATCACATGAAGATGCACCGGCTTCATATGTAGCTCTCTGTTATACTTGGGCAAGTTAAATAAAATTTGTAACATGACAGCATCAGTATCATTCGGACCAGTTAGGCACAGCCTCAACAGGTGTCTCATAAGAGCAAACCCCTGCACTCGTTCAGAAAATCCATAGATAAAGCTCTTGCATGTGGTGAAAAACCTTGTGTTCGTATTCAACTCCTTCAACAGACATACTGGTGAATAGTAAAACAGCTCTCAAAAGGCTATTTTATGCTATTAATGTTTTCTGTAGTAATTATTTCCATGCTTTAAAGTACAGCCATGCAGCTATTCCCTTTACAGGTTTTCATTAATTTTGCTTTGGAATAAAAAAATTTTTGCTTGGGTCTCATTTTGGACAGGCTCTGAATGAAAACCATTTTCTTATCACATAATTAATTCACAATATGCCTGTGCATTCCTTTACAGTGCAAAAAGGTTATGACTTGTAGTTTTCAAAGAAAAAAATGAAAACTACTGGCACACTTGTAATCAATGAAAGCAGTTTCATTCAAATGGACTCTCTAGAACAAGGTGAATGAGATAAAGTGTAATTGACAGAGTATATTCAGAGATATGCTTTAGTTTATCTGCAGACAAATATATCAAAGTGGCTTTCTGCAGTTTGAATACAAGGACAAAGAAGTTGTATCCTTCTCTTTTAACTAAATGTAGAAGGATATAATGTTGATTTTCATCCTGATATCAATACAAGTCTGGTTAGAGGTGAAATTAGTAACAGCAGTAATTGGAGAGTTGAAGTAATAGAAATTTATCCTTAGCTGTTTTCTGAATGTTTATTTTAAACCCAAACCTCTTATCTTTTCATTGACAGAGAAATTATAGACATAACACATAGATTGCATATCAGGTCGGACATCAGCTTTCTGAGTCTAATCATAAAAAGTTAGACTTCTTTACTTATGTTGCTGTAGCCATAACTGCATTGATATGGTCTTTTTCCAGTGAGCCATTATTGAAATTTGTTTATTTTATGGCAACACCTTGCTAATGCTTAACGAGGCCATAGCAGCTAGATAATTTCCTATGTGTATGTCCACACGTGTATTGATGGGAGGAGCTGCAGCTTTTCAGAAATGTACTGCATTGTTGCTAGCATCTGTTAATGATGTAAATAAGTATTGAAAAAAAGAGAATTCTATGCCTTTCTCTCCATTTGCTTATCAGTATATTGTTACTCTGAATAGCCTCTCTTAATGAACCTTATAAATGTTCTTGGCAGCTAGCTGGGAAATGTTAATCAAGGGTTTCACTTAACAAGGAGCTGCAAATTATCTAACTTGCTAAGTCTTCCGATAGCTATCTTCCAGCTTTAATTATTGGCACTGTTTTTTACCAACCACTCAGAGACAAAGCTTTGACTATTTTATAAATTGCATTATCAAGGATTTTTCATCACTGTAATAAATAATAATTCTGCTAAATTCTTACAGAACATCACTCTAGTGAGCTATTAACAAGCGCTTAACAGTTATCATTTCCATACATCTGATAAGTACTGTAAATCTTAGTACAGAAAAATTATGCAAAGAAAGAAAGCTCCATGGGCCTTGCTGCAGCTGTGAGAGGATTGCATTGGCATCACATGTGGAAACGGAAGATGTCAGATTTAAAGCTCTAGTTGTTACACTTCCTGTGGCTGGTTTGCAATTTGGGCACAGATGGCAGTCTATGTCTTCACTGGGTTTCCCACTCTTCTAGCTGTTTAACTGAGTCTTGCCTGTAGGTCATGATTCTTATGTGAACATATGGGATGAGAGCTTCACCTATTCTCCTGCCTGTCAGAATTATATAATGCATTTAAATCAATAGAAAGGAAGGGCAGGCCAAGAGGGATTTCATTTAGCCAAGCTCTTGAGACACATTTATATGTCCCAGGCAGGCATAGAGCAAACTGGGATTAGAACCATATGAACTAGTTCAGCTCCTCTTTTCTTCTCATCAACAAAAGTAAATTTTGTCCTGTGCTGTAAGACATGCAAATGGGCTTCAGCCATTTATACCAGGCAGAGCTCCAACGTTTTACATTGAGTTTTCAAAGAAAAGATGTAGATTGGAATAAATACTTACAGTAGCCAAATTTGAACAACTGCTTACATAAAAGAAAGGACAGAGGGAATATCTAAAACTCTCACAGCTGTGTAAAAACAATGTGTGGAGCAGGTACCTGGAGTGCAGGTGATATAGTGTGTGCTGAAGAAAGAGAGACGTGCGGGTGGCACACATCTCTATGCCACTAATAGAAGTGAATCCAAGGCAATCTCTTGGGAAGAGGATGTGTATTCAGATCATCTTATAAGAGGAAAGTGAATATAGAACTCCCACAGGCTAGGGGTAGGTGCTGAAATTCTGGAACAAGGTAGAATTTGAGGCTCAGTAGAATTTGCTCAGTATTGGGTGCATAAATTGTGGTTATTCAGAGCTTTTATATATATATATAAGAAGAGACTCAATATCCTTACAAATTCCCATGCAACAGAATGGGTTAGCCATAATAGTTAATGGGTTAGCTATTTTTCTGATTTTTTTCAGAAAAATCCTGAAAAATCTACTTCTGCCATAGTACAGGGCAGTAATTTATGGAAAATGTGGGCTGTAATGAAGAAGAATTTACATATTATTGGAGAAAAACACCTACTGAAATTGAACAGCCACACTCTTCAATTTTTTCATTTGTATCTCAATACAGCTGCAATGAACTTTTTCTTTCTTCTTAATGGCTAGGAATATGATTATCCCTCAGAGAAAAGCTTTCAACTAAACCACATAAAAGCACTTCTGCTGTGACACTGCTGTCTATGAACCATTGTTTGCGCATGTTAATGTGCTGCTGTAGCAAAAGATAAAGATAGAAGTGTGTGGTCCGAGAGGCCAGAGTTGAATATAAAAGACTCTTTGGGGACCAAGAAACAATCTATTCACTAATATAAATCATAAGCTGTTAAAGCAAAAAAAAAAATCATCTTTGCAGGAATGAAGAAATCACCAAACATCAATGGAATTACATTTGGGGCACATACGTATTATTCAGTAGACAATAGGGAATGTAGTAATTGATTTGGGAGATGGTAAGATTTGCCCAGATGAATCTTTTAAAGACAGTTAAAGTTTTTTTCACTCCATTAGTATACCCAGCAACAAAGCACGGAAATGAAGAGAAGTTTAAAAATCCTTGACTCTGGATGCTTTAAGATATAGATAAACTTTGTTTAATCATAATTGCCATAGTAATTTCAGATAAATCCAATTTGACTTGCTTTTCCTGGATGTTTAGAAGACACCTCTGCTCACAGAGAATGCCTCTGCAGCTTATTTGCCTTTCTGTAGAAAAGTAAAGATTTCCAAAAGAAATCTCCGTGTCTTTGTTTGTCTGTAATGAAAGATCTTGCTTAAAGGGAGTCTCTTTTCTGTAGGGCTGAGTTACACAGTATCAAACAGATTAACATGCGCCTTTCTAGTCCAGTTTATCAGATTGAATATTTTTCTTTCATAGTGAAAGCTAGTACAGGACTGAATACCACTTTTAAACAAAGTATAGGAAAAGAAAAATCTCAAAAGAACTGACATCAAAGTTTGGTTTGATAGATAAGTACTGTAGACTATTATACCCGAGCTGTGGCAACCTGATTTCTTAATCCACTGCTAGGTCCTAGAGCACTTTTTTTCTCCTATGATTTCTCCTTTTATTACCAGATATTTATTTCTAATTCCAAACCTATTTAATGGACAAGAAACTACCTTCAGGCATGGAGAGATTATGCATAAATGAAACACCCGCTTCTCTGCACAGGGAGTTATAGGCACTGAAATACGGAGTTTACAAAGATGTAGAACAGTCTAAATGGGATGTTTAAGAAACGCTGAGGTTGTCAGTGTTTCCTATGCCTTATTTGTAAGAGATATCTGAGAAAATACCTCTTTAGCTCTGCTTCTGATTCATAACCACAACCATAGCTCAGAATCAACTGCTTTCCAAAGTTGCACACCTTCACACCTTAACTGAGACTACTTTACAT
The DNA here is from genome assembly GCA_013400335.1 of Eurystomus gularis. NCBI lineage: Eukaryota > Metazoa > Chordata > Aves > Coraciiformes > Coraciidae > Eurystomus > Eurystomus gularis. The sequence continues at coordinate 46,425 of VZZY01020630.1, forward strand.
AAAAAAAAATAATTAATTGTGCTTGTCCATTCAATAGCAAAATGGTTAGGAAGTTCAACAGAGATGCTAAGATTTAAGGCATAGTCCTTGCTATTTCTGAGGCTTGAACCAGTCTCAGTTTTTGGGCTATCCTTAAGCATGTCCATGCTATGTACAGTACACTAAAATTTACAGGAGAACAGCAAATACACAAATCCTTTATTTTAGGGAGGAAGCAGCAAACTTTCACTATGACTTAGTGAATATCCCCTTCTGTAACTTCAGTATAAAAAGCATGCCTCTATTATATCTGAATATCTAAATTAAGAGGTAAGGGCACTCTCATAGGACAAAGAAGGTGGGGGTTCATGTCCGTTTTACTAGAAGATGATGATATGTGTTGGTCTCCCATACTCCAGATAAATTCTCTAAAAATGCCATCTGTATTCCTCTGTTTTGTGAGATCTGATTGAGGAGGTATTTTCTCAGAGTTTTTAACAAGTCTAGCTTGAACCAGTTGTGAAATGGGCAGAAAAAACAGTGATTCAAACCTAGGATTATTCATGAAAATACGTTCATTGCCACTGCCAAGGCAGTGTCCTTTCAGATTTTTCTCTAGCATACTTGCTTCTCAGAATACAACTTTTGAAAATGCAGATTTGAGATTTTTCTCTCCCTCTTTTGTGCCAAAAAGATCCACATGTTTATGACACTTTGGACTTAATTTTCTCCAACATTGTCAAAAGAAATACTGGCTTTTGTGAATTTTCTGCAAGTTTATCACTTTAATCTTGAAGGTCAATTCTCTTGCCCTGTTTGAGACTACATAAAAGATATTCTCATATATAGATAAATGTTTAGTAGATGAAACAGTAAGTCTTACAGGCTGAAATAAATAGAGTGTTATATATTTGACTGAAGACTTTTCAATGCAATATTTGCTGGTGGAACTGTATCTTCTGCTACAAGAGAGCTCAGTTTCCTAACAAGGCATTGCCTTCCTGGTTTTTCTCATGCATTGAACACCAGCTTTGTCAGAAGGACTGCTTAGTCTTAGGTGATGTTGTTTGTACTATGCTAATATTAATCAGTGTATAAACTTTTGTAACTTAATTGGTTTTCTACTGTTCTCATCACATTCCCTTTCTATTGTAAGCAATGGTGCACAGAAAATGCTGATCATTAAGTTGTAAGGTCAGATGACAAGGTTCTAGAACGATCCTAGGAAAAGCTTTTTTTTTTAAAGCTGTTTGCTGTTAACATTTTGACAATTATTGTTTCCTGCTTGATGTGTGTTACTGTAAATTTTCTCTACTAGAAACAAGACAGCATGGTAGGAAGGGTGTGATTTCACTAGTAACAATAAGGATCACATCTGAATGGGAACTATGTTAAATAACTATTTCCATATTTTAAAAGAATCAAATATCCCCAGCTTACAATTCCAGAAACACTTGGGAAAATTTAGTCAGTTAAATAATGTAGAAATATTGCAATCTGCAATGTAAATAATTTTCAAAATAATTGCACCTGTGAATCAACTTCTTTACATAGTCAATGAGTTTGCTCACTGAAATGAAGTAATAGCTGCAGAGACTTATTATGAAGTCATCTGTGTCACCTGTTGAACACCAAGCATAATAAAAGAAGATTTAGCCTCAGACTGATAATGCACAATCGTTATGGCTTTAACTTACAGTATACACATACTTCTTATTATGCTAATATGCTTATGCTGTTCATTACACCCGTATATTAAATTCTGGTGCTTAAAGTCATTAACATCTTAAATAAAACCAGCCAAAGCTATGGGATGAATATGAAGAAACATAGTGAGATAATGTTTACTTTCCCAATTGTTGACCTGTAAATTGTATTAATGTGTTGTTGGGGTTTTTTTGTTGGTTTTGATGTATGAATAGAGCCTAAGCATTATATATACATTTTAAAATTCCAGGTTCTCTTGAAGCTTTGTGGAAGAAGTAAAAATAATTTTCCTGTTCATGTCTTAACTTAGGTTGTGAATGTGCTGAATTAGAGCTTTTTTCCAAACCCCTTCCTTCTTACTCTCTTAATTCTCACTTCTTTGCCTTCCATTATGCTCTAAATTTATTATTTTTATCATAGTTGCAAAATTTTTGAACGGGAAAAACAAGCAAAGAGAGAAACAAGACCACATTGACCATAGATATGTAGCACAAATCAATCAATTCCAGTCCACTCTCTTGGAAATTCTACTTTGGTGTTTTTTTTTTGTTTTCACCAGCTCTCCTTAACTTGTTGTTCACAAATACACTGATTTTGATGATGGAATTATTTGAAATTGGGCATGGAAAGTTAAGACTTTAAGTCTGACTTTGAACTGAAAGCTGCCATGGAATTACAAGAAAATTATACCTTTTCTTTCACAGTGTTTAGACAACAGAACCAGTAAGAAAATCAAAGACCAAGACAGAGATAGGGCAAAGTAGAGAGAAAAAGAGCTAATAATAGTTTCTCCTGACCACCATGGATTGGCTACTGTTAATAGATGTGATTATCTAGCCTATGTCTAATTGCGATCCAGATTGAATGAGCATTCATTTTTTTCTCTTTCAAAGTAAATAACAAAATACCCTCAATAGTTGGCATTCATTATTAAAGATGTTATATTGCTATAAGACGTGTTTCTGAGTAGTTCTTTTTTTAGACACTAAGAAATAAATGCAGGGCTGTGCTGATAGACAAATATCTAGACAAGTAGCACAAATTTGAAGCATCTTCTCACTCCAAGTGAGAAATTGCTCAGGCCTCTGCCTCCTGTTTATACTGTCACAAAATATTCCAGCCTCTGATCTTTGATAGGAGGGATGTTCTTTTTAAGGCAGCACCTTATGGCACTGTTCAAATTTTATTTTTTTTAATGGTTCTTGGCATACCTAGTGAATTGTTCTGAGGACTCACTCATTTCTTGTATTGAAGACTGTCCCTGACATATCACTGACATAATATATTTGAAAAGTGAATAAAACTAATTCAAGAAAACAAATTAAATTAAAAATATGATAAAAGACATAATATGTGGGTAAGGACAAGCGTAAGTTACTAATACTTGCTGATTAGTAAACTTCTTTTCTACAATTTTTCTCTCAACTTCCGGATAGCCTTTCTTAAGGGAGTGATGGATAGTGCAAATGAAATGGCATTCCATAAGATCTCTGTAATGTTTGCTACCTTAAACCAACACCCTCTCTGTCCTTTATCTTCTGTTTCCCTGGCCTGAAATGGCCTTGGAGTCCCAGCTGGCTCTTGCCAAAATGTACCATTATGGACCTTCTCCTCTCCCTGGCTCCTTTGGTGAGGGAGCTCTGGCATTGACTGTGCTTTTCCAGCATCCAGACCTCAAGGAGCAGAGACAGACCTCTCTCCGGTAAGTGTATGATTCTCTTGTTTAGCAAGTTGCCCCTACTCTGTCATACCATTCTCTTTGACTCCCAGCTGACTTTCTACCACCCATGTAATGCTGCCTCTGTCTTCTTTAATTTATGAGGCAGAACCCTGCAGCATGCTGGCCCATGCACCTGCTCACTAAGCTCAGAAGCTTCCTAATTTGCTCAGCTGAGCTTTCACCTTTTTTGCACCCTGATGGTGACACCAGATCTGCTAGAAGTCAAACGCCTTCCTGCAGTCATCCTCCCTGTTCGTTTTCAATAGTGACCCCTGGAAAATATTCCAGGAGACAAGAGACTGTGAGTGTATAAATACTCTGACATAACTTGAAAATAATTTGCAATTATTCTGTGCTCCTCTAAATGATCTTAAGTCTTACCTGATTTAGAGACTAGAATGTAAACTATCCCTTACTTTTGGTTGATAAAAAGTTCCAGCAACTGATTAATTTTTTTTTGCATTAGCCACTGTGATTATACAAGTTTGCAGTTTTACTTGAAGGAGAAGCATTTTTAGTGACAGGTAAGATTATTCTGTGTGGTTAATCTGCACAACAGCAAGTATATAACTTTTCAGACAAAATAACATCAACAAAATCACAGAAGTTAGCTCTACCATGGGGATTATAATTGAAGATGCATATCCTGTATCCTTTACTCACATAAATTGTCCTCTTGTCACAGTAGCACAGTATGACAGTGTCTGACTCGAAGCCGTGAGATCCTCAGTTGATGTAAATGATAAAGGTCCATCCAGATCAAGACAGGTCTGTCACATCAACTTGCAGCTAGTGAAGATCTGGTCAACAGAGGGCCACAGAATGCCATTTGAAACTGCCTTAATGAAAGCAGGAAGTAACTGGTGGTTCAGTGAGGTCAATCAGAAAATAATGACTTTGGCATCCAGAGTACAAAAGTGTGGAGAAATAGCTACAGCATCACTCCTTTGAGTACTCTGAGTGATTGCTCCCTGTTACCCTGGCTGATTTGAAAGTCTGATTTTGTCTTGTCACAAGTGGTATTTTCAAAATGATTAATTGCTTAACCAATGCTTATTGATTTGCAGTGCTCTGGGAAGGGTAAAACAACTCAGCAGGATGCAAGAACCAAAGAAAACAGAAAGAATCTAGGTCACTGGGACATGGTAGCACCAGTCAAGGTTATCTGCATGTTTTCTGATGTAAACAACCCTTGATGGTGTACAGTAACACAAGAACAAAGAGCCTGGACATCCTCCCACCTTGTAGCTCACGTGTATGTTCAGTGTGCTGATCCAGGTGTACAAGCCAGCTCACTCTTTCAGTTCCCTGTGAACATGACAAAAGCCAGTTTGCTCTCTTCATTCAGTCAATACGTGTTAGAGCACTGCTGTCTCTTTTCATTTTTCTTTTTTCTTTCCGGCTTCCCTCCTTTCTTCCCCCTAGAATGCTGATTTGGCAGAGTTAACGTGACCAAGCACAACAAAATATATTGCATTTATTCCAATGCTATTTCCTCACTATCTCATTTTGTACTCCATCATATGAAGTCTACAGGTTTTCATACATAATACTATGCTCATCCAACTAAAATATTTTTTTCAAGGAATGCTTTTTATCATCTATATAATTGGAAGTTAAACCACCTAAGATAAAAAACCTGACAAAGACCACAGAGACAACAGTAGAAATTAGTCAATCCACCAAATGTTTCAACCAGTCAAAATCAAATGTTTCAAATCAGTTTTGAGTTTTGTTTTCATTTGTTACATTTTTAAAACAGAAAAATGAAGTAAATTTTAAATGAATATCTCAAATTAAGGAAACAAACTGTAGGCTTTCAGTCTGCAAATTACATTTTTTTGGTTTTGTCACAGTACTTCAGCTAGACATTGTAAATTAGCAAAATGTTCCAGTGAACCTGAATCTTCTAAATGGTTTTGTGACAATTTTTGCCAGCAGAATGAAAGTGAAAGATTATGGCCTGGTCTACAATCAAGTTTTATTTACTTCTTAGCTTTCTAGACAGAGGTTACAGACCCTATATTCCTTTCCTTAAATCCCACATTTGAACAAACTACGTGTGGAAAATGAACAAAGAAAACCTCTCTAGTTTTCCATGTACTTCTATTATTTTACTTTTCAAGCATATTTTTTGTGAGGCTCATTTGAGCAGTGCAATGTTAGAAGTAAAGCAGAGATGGATCAGAGGGTACAGCAAAATAGAGGAGGTAAAAATTGGGTAAATGTAGGCAGCCACACATTCAGAACTCTGCAAAAACAGGTGTGCATGTTACATATCATGCGTGCAAGACGATGACATGTACTTATATTTTTGTATGACTGTGTATATAGATAGAATCATAGAAACATTTAGGTTGGAAAAGGCCTTCAAGGTCGCATCCAGCCATTGACCTAACACTGCCAAGTCCACCACTAAACCATGTCCCTCAACACCACACCCAGGTGTATTTTAAATACCTCCTGAGATGTGTACATAAACCACCCACAATATAAGTTACTTTAAAATTGTCTTTACTTATATTTGTAAAAAATCCTTCCACTTACATGCGCAAAGCAATGCTGACTTTCAATGAAATGCTTCTCTATATTAAGTGGTGGGGACAGCTGATTTCTTAGTCATGTGGTCACTGTGTGCCTGCATATGTTTGAGTGTGTGAGACTGCAATGTAAAGTTTTCATTTATTACTGCTGAACAGAAAAGCTGAGTCAGCAGTATATATATAGTAAAGAAAGCCATTTTGGATGTTTATTTAAATGTAACATAGCTTATGGAAATATTTGACCCTTTTAATTTATTTAACTCTGTAGAAGTCTCCTTTAAGATCAGTAACATTTCAGAAGGCTGCCTTCTGTTCCAGGTATTGCTTAAGTTTACATGCCCATGTCAATTTTCATTATAACTCCTGCATGACAAGTGTAGGAGAGAGAAATATTTTACAATCTAGTCTCTTGGGGG
>VZZY01020631.1:1203-15271 GCA_013400335.1 Eurystomus gularis
TGTGACTACTGCTGAGCAGTGCTTGCACAGCACCAAGGCTCTTCCCAACATTCCCCCCACAGTGGGATGGGGTGGACAAGATATTGGGAGGGGACACAACCAGGACAGCTGACCCAAACTGACCAAAGGGATATTCCATACCATATGACATCAGCTCAGCTATAAAGCTAGGGAGAAGGAGGAGGAGAGGGGGGCCGTCCCGTTGTCCTCCAGAGCAACCGCTACGCATCTTGGAGCCCTGCTTCCCAGGGAGTGGCCAAACATCGCCTACTGATGGGAAGTAGAGAATAAAACTTTGTTTTCCTTTGCTTCCTCGCGCGGATTTGCTTGGCTTTGCTCCTGTTATTATTGCTCTACTTTTTGTTTCTCATCTTATTTTCCTCCCCTTTCTTTTTGCTTTGCTGAGGAGGGAGAGGGGAAGGAAAAGGGCGGTGATAGAGTGGCTTGGTGGGCACCTGGCGCTCAGCCAAGGTTAACCCACCACACAGATGCAGCAGAGTCTTGCTTTTTGGGTTACCAGGGTCCAAGGTGCCTCTTTCTCAGTGGTTTTCACTACAGGAACATGGTTTTGAAACCTGTCTACGTCTGTCTCTGCTCCTCTAATGCTGTGTAGCCTTATGACTGTTTCAGTTTTAGGCTCCTCAATACAAGAAAGATGTTGAGGTCTTGGAGTGTGTCCAAAGAAGGGCAGCAAAACTGGTGAAAGGTCTAGAGAATAAGTCTTATGTGGAACAGCTAAAGGAACTGGGACTGTTTAGCCTGGAGAAAAGGAGCCTGAGGGGAGACCTTATTGCTCTCTACAACTACCTGAAAGGAGGTTGTAGCAAGGTGGGGGTTGGTCTGTTCAACCAAGTAACACATGATGGGACAAGAGAAAATGGCCTCAGTAGCTCAAAGGGAATTTTAGATTAGATATTAGGAAGAATTTCTTTACTGAAGAGGTTATCAGGCATTGGAACAGGTTTTCCAGGGCAACGGTGGAGTCTCTATCCATGGAGGTATTTAAGACTGGTGTAGACACAGTGCTTAAGTATGTTGTTTAGTTGAGGACTTTTCAGTGTTAGGTTGATGATTGAACTCAATGATCATGGAAGTCTTTTCCAAATTTATTCACTGAAAGGGTTATCAAACATTGGAATAGTCTGTGCAGGGAAGTGGTTGAGTCACCATCCCTGAAAGTTTAAAAGAATTGTATATGTGGTGTTTAGGTACACAGTTTAATGGTGGACTTGGCAGTGCTAGCATATTGGTTGGACCTGATGACTGATCTTAAAAGGTCTTTTCCAATCTAAATGACTCTATGATTCTATGAGTATCACTTTTGCCCAGACATGCTTATTTGTCATCAGAAAACACTGCCCAAGCACCTGTCATGGGCAAAACAGCCTAATGTCAGGGAATTTTACTTCAGTGTTGCTAGCCAACACAAAAGTACCAGCACTGATTACAGTGTCGAGGAAAAAAGAACATAAACAATTAGATAAAAACTTACCCTTTCCTCTCCCCAGTCTGAACTTCTCTGATTTTCACAGCAGAAAACACTGCTAAAACTGTTCCCAGGAAGAAACCGGCAACACAGGTGGGCAGGGTGGCCCATGTAATTGTTACTGCTCTCACTAGCACTATAGGTCCTGCTGTCCCTCTTCTCCAATGGACCCTGTGCCAGCAGGGCATTGACTCCTGACTGCAAATCCTTGAGGAGCTCTGGTTCCTCCCTGGAAATATGTGCCACCCTCTCTGACTGGATAGAGTCCGTGGCACTTGGCAGGGTATCTCCAGCAGTGGTGCCATCACCTCAGGGCTGGCTGCAACCAGTTTCCACCGGCACAGGGAATTATACAGTGCACCTGAACCCCTCACCATTGGGCACAATTTTATCTCCACCTGTGATGTCCATCCTTTACAAACTCATCACCTCACCACTGCAAAAGATGTTTTTAGGCCTATGGGCTTGTAATACCCTGACCATATGCCAATTACTGTGCCCTGCTACTGACAGTGTAACCAAAGTAGAGGCAGAGGATGACCACCTTTTATCTCCTTTTAGTGGCATTTAACAAATATAAAGATGATTTTCCTCCCCAGGGAATACATAGTTTAACTGTACTATAAGTAGGATTTTCACATCCCTCAAACCAATATTTTGAGCTAAAGATTATCGTGAAATTTTATTATTTCTTAGGGTGTGCCAGCACAACCAGAAGCATACTCCAGCAGGCCCTGTCTTACAGAGGCAGTCTTACTTTAAGGCTATATTCAAACTCCACACTGCAATTAACTGATTGTAAGCAAGCTCCTGTTTTGGAAAAGCAGGCAACCACGACAGTGCAGGGCTCTACCCTGGCATTGCAGGGTGGCTGTGTGGGTTGTAGGAGAGTCGGAGGAGCTGAAGGGAAAGGAGGCTAACACAAAATATCAGCTTCCTTCAGGTGGGCCTGAAGTGCAGAAATTTAATATGCATTCCAGCTTGGACATAATAGGAAAATAAAAGGGATCTGTTAAAGACAAGGAAATGTCACTTCAGTGAGAGGATGGGGTAAAAATTAGATGAAGGGATCTTGTAGTTTCCATCTACATCTGAGTGAAAATAAAACTAACTCTGTAACTAAGATGCATGGAAGTTTTACAAGGTGAATGTAAAATGTCTTCATGCATTTTAAAAATTAATATAACAATTTCTGGCATGGGTAGTAAAATAAACATAATATAATGAGATAGCTATTCTGATGACAGAAGATGAACTGACTTTCCATAAAGCAAAAGTTAGAGATAGTTAAGAAGAAAGCAATAGTGACTTGTGAGATTCATATACATCTACACTTAGCTCTCATTTGATGGTGGAAGCAGCTGAGTAAAACTGAGATTAGACTTACATCAGACGGCTGAGGACAATCTGTGTGAGTTATTCAAGAACAACTTGCTATAAACAAAATAAGCAAAAGCTATGCTTACAAAAATGACGCTGAAATTAATTTTGTTTGTGTAAAAGAAATAAGGTGATGGTGGGGGGGAAATCACATTTTCTTACTGTTCTCCTGATCATCTGGGATAGGAAACACTTCCTAGCTCTTGTAGGTGAAGAAGTACTTCAATATTCTCTGAAGACGACAAGAATAACCAATATATACCAAATTTTGCCAGTAAGGTTCTTCTGGCTGCAGTTGCACTCAAAGGTTTCTACTTTGAGACCTGTAGCTTCACTGTCAGAAGGAAGTTCCTACTCCCAGTGCATGTTTCCAGCTGCATGCTAGCAAGCATGTTTATAACATTTTTCCCCTGATCATACTGTGGCAATATTGCAGGAAGGGAGCAGAGTGAAGACAAGCAATTCTTCAAGACAAACCTCTTCTCTGATTAGGTAAACCCAAGTTCTACTAAAATGTCCCATGCCTATCATCTAAATATCAACGCCCAAATCTTACAGGCCTAGCAATTTTACAGGTTCATCCTGCCCCTCCATCTTTTTCAGATTAAAAAGAAGTGGTAGTTCAGACTAAGAACTAGACAGAAAACATTTTGAAGTATTCAGGCAGTTCTAACCAGTTCCAGCTGACTCCAATGGCCCCAGCGCAGGGCACCGCCAAGCCCCTCAGCCACAGGTGTGCGGGCGCCTTGGGGAAAGCCTGAGGGAGAAAGGGCAAAACGCTGCTGGGCAGCCAGGGCTGAGGGACATAGGCTGAGAAACCGCCCTGCGAGCCCCAAGGGGAGAGTGGGAGCAGGGCAGGAGGTGCTCCAGGCACCGCAGCAGAGACCTCCCCGCGGCCCCAGGAGAGACCCCGCTGGGACAAGTGTTTCCTGCAGCCTGTGGGAAGGCCCCAGGCTGGAGCAGGGAAAAGTGTGAGGAGAAGGGGCAGCAGAAATGAGTTCTTATGGTCTTACCACAGCCCTCCATTCTCCATCCTCCTGTGCTGCTTGGGAGGAGGAGGTAGAAGAGTCAGGAATGATGGAGTGAAGTTGAGTCTGGGTGTGGGACTTAAGGTGTTGTTTTCACATTTGTCTTTTTTTTTCTCACCATCCAACTCTGTTTTCAATTTGCAGTAAATTAAAATAAGGTCCTCCAAGTAGAGTCTATTTTGCCCACGATAGTAACTGATTGTTAAAGATTATTCTATTAAAGTACAAAATTAATTTACATGCACACAATTTAAAACATTTTGTTTGAAACTTTGCTTGTTTTTTTATGTTGAATTTTGAGAAAAACTACTGAAGTAGTTCAGGCAAGCTTACATAAACAAGTGCAAAAACCTTCTTTACTGACAAAATGACAGCAATCAACTGCCAATAACACCTGACATACAAAAGGAAGCAGCTGGACTGTGGTACCTAGTCTGTTCTGGACCAGTGGCAGAATGGTAGCTTTCTTAACACCCTTAGGAGGACAACAGACCATTTATCTTATGTATTTCCAGTCAAATGTTATGTAACTTCTCATGTTCATTAACCCCTTACATACCTCAAGAAATAAACTTATTTCTTGAACTCTGATTTCTGAACTCAATTTTCCAGAAAACTGGAACTGCTTGTTAAACACATACATCTAAGAAGAAGATGAAGTCCTAGGTTTCCCTCACCTTCCAGCAGTGATTCTTTCCCTGGAATTCTGTAGAAGTGAAGATTTTAAGAGTCCTCTGTCCAATTTAATCAGCAATGTGTAGTACCCCTAACAATGGCTATTTCTCTCCATGAGCCATAAACAGAGTCTTGAATAATATTCTAAGACTGTAGTGGGTCTGGCTAATTCCTCTATTTTTTTTGGCCTATAATACAAGTAATGAATGAATTCTGAAATGCTTCACAGTGGGCACAGGCATCTTTCTCACAATATTAGAAACAGGATTTGGTCTTTTTATCATACTGTATTTGTTTCACAGTAGTACCATAGGAAAGAGGAGTGTCGCGGGCCGGTGCGGCAACAGACGTCTATGACCTGCCTCCTCGAGGGGGATTGAGGGCAAAGCGAAACACTTCCCCACCACGCTCCTAGGCAGTTGCCAAGATTAGAAAATGTGAGATAGAGACGAATGATTCGCGTCGATAACAGGATATTCACACCTATTGCTGATGAATGACAATGTATTGAATTGATCTGTATGGAACTATATCAATGTGATCTGTAAATAGGGCTATAGCGTATCCCCCCCTTCTCTCTCTCCCTCTTCTCCCCCCCCCCACCCCCCTCCTTAACGAGCTGTGCTGAGAGACAAGGGAGGAAGGGAGTAGAGCAGCCTTGAAGATAAGAGGAGTATGCGCCTTGCGCCTTGAGGATAAGAGAGCTATGCGCCTGCACAGAACATCCTTGAAGAAAAGGGAGGAAAGTCTGTGTCTGCACAAGATGCTACACTGTTGAGAAAACCAGCTGGAACTTCTCAGAAATAATTGTGCTAACCCCCACCTATGCTTCGTGTATACTAGTATAAATAGAAGTGCAAAGAAATGGTGCGTGTGCGTGTTGGTGGAGCGGAGACTCCCTGCGCACCCAGCGCTGCTTGCTCATTCCCCATCGCGAATAAACATACCTCATTATTGACCTAAATTGGCTTAATGGTCATGAATGTTTATAACAAAAATATTTAATAAGTTTATTACTAAATACACCCAAACAAAAAACCGTGCCTACACTACGGAAACACTACGGTACCGGGAGATACTACGCCCACCCACTCACTCCCCCCTTTCGGTCCTGGCAGTCCTGGTGAGAATAAGAACCAATGGAGAAAAACGGGGCAGAATAAGAGCCCAATTATATAAAAAATATAACCTGTATGTGTGGGTGTGTGGCGTCTGTATGTGTGTGTGCGTAGCACGTTTCTTTACCCTTCTCGGCGGCAGTAGCCCCCCCCGTGGGGGAGGAGGGTGAGGGCGCCCCGACTGGTGTGCGCTTTCTCCCGGTATCAAAGGCAGCGGCTGCGGCGGCTCCGCGCTCCGGCGACCCGGCTGTCCCTTCGGGCTGCGGCTTCCCGCTTCCGGGTTCCTGCAGCCCACTTCCGGGTTACGGTCTCGGTGGCCTCATGGGAGCTGTAGTTCAGCGAAATTCGCGAGCATGCGCGAACGTTTTCGGCCGCAGAGTTTTGTTGTTTTTTTTTTTTTCTTCTCCACCGCACAGTTCTCCTCTTCGCTGGCTTAACACGACATCTCATTAATATGTGGGTGGGGTCTGTCTCCCACAAGGAAGAAGATATTTTAATTGGTGGAGACATCAGATCTCCTTCAGTTAATATGTTTGTTTTGTTTACGTTATTGCAGTATAAACATTATGTACATGGGGGTCTTTACACAAATATGAATTCCTGGTGCTATACCACAGTAAGAATAATAAATTAAATTATCCAATGCACAACAAACCTGGTAGAGCATCCTTGCTAATCTCTCAAGTTAAGAGGAGTTATTTTTTCCCACACACATTGAACCATGGAATATGTGACCTTTAAAAGCAGCAACAGATGCTTTGGAAGGGGAAAAATAATGAGTATAACATGTAAAGTTTGTGTTGCTGATAGAATTGCTTTTTATATTGTGCAATCTGTTACAATCATGTTAAGATGGTTGAAAGAAATTAGTGCAAAGTTTTTGCTGGTTTTTCAGTATTTTTCAGCATGTAAAACAAAGGAAAAAAGCTTCAAAATATTCTAACTAGCATGGGTATTTTTAAAATTCTGTGTCATTCTAATAAAACTATTACTTAGTTTTAATTTTAATTGCATCAGTTAAACAATATTTTGACATGGCTAAAATTAAGCACCTATTGTTATTTCCCTAAGAAATTACTTTTGAATTTTACATTTGTATTAAATTTAACCACATTTTAGATGATAATTTTATTTCTTTCATTTCACCAGTTAAATATAGGAAAAATCCAGCAAGGTGACTGCCTGCTCTCGCTTTGCATTGGTCTGTCTAAAGCAATTTTCAAAAGTGTTGTATTTCATGTCCCAGGCCAACAAGTTCACAACTTGAACGGTATCTCACAGAAGCCAGGTAACTGAGGAGGAGACAGAGATGATTTAAGGCTCCCCACCAAGATTAAATAACTGTGCCTGTTTAGAGCAGAGATAACCAATGTGTAATGTGAGTCTTTTAATTGTGTGAAATTATTCTAAATTACAATAACAGGTTTCTCTTGTTTGCCAGAAGAGAAATCCTAATTGTCTTAATTTGTAACAAATGAGATTTAGTTTGTCTATTAAGAAAACAACATTACAAAACGGGCAAGCAAAAGAAGGTGTCACCTACAAACAAGTCACCAGAGGTTTACAACCCATGAAGTAAAAAATCCATTTAAATATTCCTGACAATTCTTCAGTATGGGAAGGTTAAATAGATCTTAGAAACTTCTCAGTATGGTGTGTGCTTTACAGTAGCAAAAACATTTTTCAGTGAGGAAAACCCTTGTGCTTTCATCTTTCCACTCTCTGGACTACTTCTACCCTGATTCTGCTACTGTCAACCCTATTTGGTGGTGACAGCAAGAGCTACACAGGTCAGGCATGTTTGCCTATTCAAGTCAATACCTGAAGGGAAGCCTGGGCATGTACCTATTCTGATGAATCCATTTCTTATCTCTTTTACAGGGAGAGATTTTTAATTTAGTTCCTAGGCTGTACTTTAAAAATCATCTTCCTGAGAAGTTGAGTTTTTCTAATCTTACCTAGAAGTCTACTCTTTGACACTTTTCTATGAATTCTTCACTGTGTTTCAAGAAACAAGTTGAAAAGGTCTGTGAGCCTGTGTAAGTGCTTCCAAAGTTCAGCTCAAATGAATAGAGTGTGCTTCTAGCTCAATTCACCTATGATCTCACTTTCCAGCTAATTTCATGAAAGGAGGAAAACATACAGTTTTCTGTCTTAGCCGGATGCTAAACTAGCTGTTATTCTTTCACTTGCTCAGGACCTCTGTCAGTCATCTCTATATTACTTTTAAAAAAATGAGTCAAATTTCATTTATAGGATGACCTCAAGATATTCTTAGAATCTTTCACTCCTATTTGAGAAAGCTTTGTATCTTTCTTAATGGTTTCTGAAGAAGTAATGCCACTTTCCTTAAAGTGTTTAATTGATTCAATAAATATTCATTTAATTACAATAAAAAATGGAACTATGAATCTGAGAAGGAAACAAGTGACTTTTGAGTTTAACATCTACAGTTATCTTTGGCATGGTGTGTACTTTAAAAATACTTTTTAAAGGAAAGCTAAAATGGTATGTTAAAACATACTTTTAAAAAATCAGGAATTACCTTAAAATCACTCAGATTAATAATAAAATTCTGCAGCAGTTGAACATGATTACATCATGATCACATCACCATGACATGAAAACTACATTTATTCAAGGACTTTTTGTATGTGTGGTGGTGGGTTGATACCAGCTGGCAGCAAAGCCCCCACCCAACTGCTTTCTCATACCCTCTCAGCAAGATGGGCGAGAGAATGGATGGAGGTAAAGCAAGAAAAAACTCATTGGTCAAGTTAAAAATAGTTTAATGCATGAAGCAAAACTAAAAATAAACAAGTGATGCTACAGCAGTCACTCACCACCAGCAGAACAATGCCCAGCCTGTCCCCAAGCAATGGCTTCTTTGGAAAAAATCTTGCCTCCGTTTTGTTGTTGAGCATGATGTTGTATTGCATGGGATATCTCTTTGCTTAGTTTGGGTCAGCTGTCCTGGCTGTGTCCTGTTCAAAAATCTTGCCCACCACCAGCCTACTAGAGTGGGACACGGAGACAACCTTGATGTCGTGCAATAGCTAAAACATCGGTGTGTTTTCAACGCTGTTTTGGTCACTGGTCTAATATACAGCACCATGTGGACTGCCATGAAGAAAATTAACTCTATCCCAGCCAGACTCAGTAGAGTATGACTGATCTTCATTAAATATTAACACTGAAATCTTAGGCTGACAAGTTTGTGTCTTAGCTCTGTGAAATACTGTGTAAGTTTAAAAGTTGCAATTTGAGGAGATAACACAGTTAAATCATGTCCTGCCCATACAGTCTACTTCTCACCATTCTTAATTTCCTTTGTTGTTCTATGGACACTACCTTTATGCAAATAAATCTGTACCACTCAGGTTGACAAAAAGTGATTAACACTAATATTTGAATAAAACCTCAATTAAAAATAAGTATACAAGTGTCCTGCTTGAAAAGAAGCCAGAAAGGTGTACTAAGTGAGAAATTTATGCGTCTTGTATACAAATACAATAGAGTGGAAAAAACAGTGATAATGGCTACAGCCTACTTAATTTTCCTATGCCTTCCTTTCCATTAACAATATATCCTTCTTTTTAAAAATAGCAAAATGAATGCTCCAAAATATGAATTTTAGGAGAAAGGGACTTTGTGAAAGATTTGATGTCACTAGAATGCAAGTGTTTGTCAGTCACCTAGCAATTTCTAATTCATGATTATAAATATACATATTATAAATATGTATTATCATTTTAGCACATTTTGTAGCCCTCAGTCACTTTTATCTACTCTTAATTGCTAATACTTTTATCCCTGTTTTCAGGATTTCTTGGATGTCCCAATCCCCTTTGCTATAATAAGAATGGACAAGCAAAAATTTCAATGCTCTAAAGCACCTGGTATCAGTTTTTCTTTTAAGGAAGACAGATAATTGGAACTACATTTAAAGAATCCAAGTTAGGCAAACATAACACACACCTTTAATACAAGATTTTCCAAAAGTAAATTTATCTCTTACTTGAAAAAGGCTTAGATTATTTGTAGAAATAATTTTAATAAAAACATTTATAGCGTATTAATCTGAGTCAGACATCTATGAGGCCAAGTACAGAAGTGCCTCTTGTGATAGTGCTTTTGTCCTTTGGTAAGTTATCCTTAGCATACTTACTTTTTTGAATATGAATTGAGTGAATTATTACAGTCTGTGAATAAATGCCTTATAAATTGGCTTGGGAGTTATGATTTTACCTGTACCAAACTGTAGTTTCATTCTTGAGAATGACAGCTGTACGGCTTTTCTATTTTTATATTAAAATGGTCTTTGAATTTATCACCTGCCACCTGCACAGTATTTGTAACAAACAACTAGATAATTAAATGTGTTGTACAAAGCACAAATCACAATACCTAGTGCTATTACTGCACATTTAAAAGCACAGAGTCTGTAGGAAGTAAAAGCAAAAAAGAGGGGATTATAAAAGCTGCATTGTGAAGTGGGTGCACATCAGGGTAATAAACATGGGTTTTCATTCAAAGAGGTTATTTTCCTGTCAGGTGGCTGTTCCTTTAGAAAAAAAAAAAAAAAGTATTAGAAAATCTTTAGTAAGCCTGTTCATCTCGCTTACTAAAGGAAGCAGTACAAAACATAGATACACAGGTGTTTTTTCCTAGCACCATGCATGAAAACAGCTGTTTTAATTCACTGAGGGCACAAATAGAAAGTTAACAACCTTTGTGCATTGATCAGTTTTACCCCCTTCCAAGTCCTATCCACTGAGCTAAATGATCTCAGGGAAGTGAATAATATTTGTGTGTTTTATACACAGGGAATTTTAAGGTGTCTTATTTTAGTTCCATGAATTATATTAAAATGAAACCTAAAGTATGTCCTTGTTTTTCAGCAAGAGGTGGTTGTAATAGCACGAAGCAGCAGTAAAAGTACCTTTCTGCATCACAGCTTTTTCTTTTAAGTTCTAACCAGCTCTATTATTTTTGGGTACATTGGATGCAGAAGAAGTAGTCAAGGTACTGGGTGTAACTGAGCTCTTAAGGCCCAGACCTGCCAGAGTCACCTGGGGCCTCTACTGATCTATCCTCTTACCATTGCTCCAGAGGGCCTACTTAAGGACAGGTACGGGCCTTCAGTCTGAACTTGAGCTGTGTTGTATAGATGTATAGATTCTGGCCCCATTGTCCTGGAGGCAGCTCAGACTTATGTTATAGGTAGCCTGATCTCCAGCTTTGTCTCCCAGGAAGACCTTGGCCATATATGGTATGTCTGTCTGAGCCCTATCCTCTCCTGATCTTTATTTCCTTGTTCATTTTCCTAGATTACCCTCAAAGCTGAGGCATATGTTCACCCTATGTGTACGACCTGATGGTTGACGGATCCCATCACCAGGACCAAGGATGGCCCTCCTTAGGTGCTGTAGGACTGTACCTGGTTGGTGAGGGTACTGCTGTACCTTCACTGAGATCACCTTTAACTTCTGGCTTGTCCTCCCTTGTGGAGCAGCTCTGGCTGCTCTTAGCAGTTGTGATGGTTTAGTAAGACCTGCGGGGTAGCCGAGCCGCGCGGCTGGCCGCTTCTCCCCACCCCCTCCCCTCTGCCGCGGGCCGCAGACAGGGAAGAAAAAAAAGGTTTAAAAGTGCCTTTTTTAGTTGAGATAAGGAAGGTTTAATATATATACATATATATTAAAAAAACATATAATGGGAACTTTGCAGTTAACAAGAACAATATTAACAGTAAGAAAAGAGCAATACAAAAAAACAATACCAGAGAACAACAGCAAGGGACTGAACCCAAGCGAAGTCCAAAGGGAACTGACTGCAACCGAACTGGCCCCTCCCCGGAACTGGCCCTGGGGCATGACGTCAGCATGGTATAGAATTGCCTGGCTCCACACAAAATTAACCCTGTCCTGGCCAAACCAGGACAGCAGTGAACGCTGCAATGGCCTGGAGCCTAGACCTGAGCTTCTGGAGCAATTGGCAGTTGTGATCAGCTTCCCTACTCCTAGTCACTGGTCTACTGTCTTGTGGGGTGAACAGCCACTGGCTACATACAAACTTATCCTTTAAAGAGGACCTGGGCACCTGGACCGATCAGAATGACGCATATTGTGGAACAGGGAAGCTTAAGACTGTATGGTGCCCTGCCTATAAATTGTGCATCAGCAAGGCCCAGTCAGATGTGGGCTAGAACTGTGGGGTGGCAGGAACATGATCTTCCAGTGGTCAGGGATACTCTCATTGGCTGCTTCTTCTGAGGAGTGAGATTTGTATGCGCACTTTGAGCTCAAGTTATGGTTCATGTGTAAAAATGACCTGATCTGCCGAGGGTCTCTAATGCTAGTTTTGCCAGAAGACCCAATCTGCAGAAGGTCTAGTTAAAAATAAATTTTTGATTATAATAATTGCCTTATTGTATTATTGTTCTGCGACGGATCCCTAAGCAATCCGTGTGTCCCCATGGTGTTGGGTGACAGCAGTGTGCGTGTAGACGCAGGTCCCAAAGGAGGCTGGTCATGACAAATAAGGTCCAGCAGGGCATTCAGTGCCCTGACAAGGAGTCTGAGATCTGACTGCAGTACTGTAGCGTTACAGTGCCTGTGAATGTGAAAAGGGTGTGTATGAACAGGCTATTTCATTCTTTGATGCAATACATTTGCTGATTTGATTTACCTGACTGTAAAGTTTGGAACTGATAATGCATAATAAAGGACTAATTTGAGTCTTCATCTTTCAGGTAGCTAAACTAAACTTCAGAGCACAGCTTCTTAGTTTCAGGGCAGCAGCAATGTAAAACCTACCATTCTTACTAGACAAAATAGTAAAATTTGATGCGTTACACTATTTTTCAGCCCCCATCAAGTCATAATTTGAAGAGTTTGATTCAGAATGTCCTTCTACAACTCATAAACCCTAAAAAAGGTAGGAATATTATTTTTGTTATAATGATTTATCAAGAATTCTGGGCAGTTGCTTCCCTGTTGAATCACATTTTAATCTGTCAATCAAGTGATAAGCTAAGTACTTTATAAATCACTGAGCTGTCATTTTGTCTTGATTTCAGTGGAACACCTTGACTGTTTCTGTCATGAAGAACTTTCCTTTCAAATTCAGAATAAGATAAAATACATTTTAGTGCACATTAATTGCTACACATGAAGATAAAAACTATGGTAATTTGCTATTTTTTCTGTTATATCATTGTTAGTTATTAGTGTTATGATACATGTTTTGCAGAATTAGAAACTTCTTATGCTGCTCAGATGCTGATGGTTGTCTTATCCTTGGGAATAGTTGAACACTCTTGTGAAAATAAAGCCATATAAACATTGGCATACTACTGAAAAGCAATAGTCAGTATTGGCTTAAAGGAAGTAAAGGAGGTAACAAAGCTAAAATACTCACAGACAGTTATGTCCCTATCTTTCAAATACAAATGTAGGGTTGCATTGAGGTTTTGGAATTCCCTGTCTTCAGCTTTCTTGTAGCACATAGGCACAATTCACTATCAGGAGACCTTCTGATTAGCAATTAGCTTGAATAAACAATCCTATTTACATTTTCTGTGGATTTACTTTCCACCAAACCCTGACCCAAGTAAACTGTCAAAAGTTCACACTATTCTCGACATGTGTAAGTTGTTAGATGTTTTTTCATTTTGTAATGAGTCAATGAGGTCTTCTCTGCAGTGACTCATTCTGTGCTGACAACATCGCAGCTTGCTTAAGGCGTGAGCCACTAAGTTAAATGAAGATGTGAAATGGTGAAAGTGTCGTAGGTGACTAGGGGAAGGCTAAGCAAGTACATGCCACAACAGAGGTGCTTCGTAGGCTATAGAAGTTTCTTGTTCATAGTTTTCTTACCCATAGGTCCACCTCCTTAAATTCATCCCCCTTTGATTCATCCATCCCTCAGGCTGACATCCTTCTTAAAGATATCATTCTTGATTTACTATTTGACAGTCTCTTCTAAAGCCTATAGTACGTCGGCCTTCTTAAGTGTCTCAGCTCTCTGGCCTCTTCCTTTTCACTGCATATTAGCTATCCTGCTGATTCTTTTTCTCTTCTGAAAAGTCTTGTGTAGTATTTCTGCCAGCAAGCTATGGAACTTGAATGACAATGGGACTTTTGACATGCTGACTTTTTTGTATCTATTGTTCATTATGTTGCTACAGTGCTCCAAGCTACACTTCCTGCTTGTTTCAGAAATACTTTTACTGCTTTCATAGAATCATAGAATCATAGAATCTTTCAGGCTGGAAGGGACCTCTAGAGGTCATCTAGTCCAACCTCCCTACACAAGTAGGGACATCTACCTAGGTCATGTTACTCAGAGCCTCATTGAGCCTGACCTTAAATGACTCCAGG
>VZZY01020632.1:0-34411 GCA_013400335.1 Eurystomus gularis
GGTCTGGCACTTCTCCTTTCTTCAAGCACGTGTATGAAAAAATTACTTATTCAGAATACATCTCAGTTTACTTAGTAATCCCTTTTTTTTGGGCTAGGTTAATTTTTAACCTAAATCAGTTCCCCAGCCTTGTTCATTGCTCTGCCAATCAAATGCTTGTGCCAACTGGAGCAACAGAGGCCGGTAGAAGTTGTGCCAGCTAAAAAAAAAACAAACAACAACAACAACAAAAAAAACCAACAACACATCATTCTCAGAACTATAATCTGAAGATGAAAAACTATTTCACAGAATGCTAATGCTTGCCTTCTTCCCTGATACTCTTCCCTAGAGGGAAAACAAAAAAAAAAAAAAATATTAGTGTCAAAGAACCAAGCTTTTGGAATGTTTTCTGAAAGTATGTCTAGCAAGACAGGTACTTTATTCTCATTTACCATTCAAATGGAAGAAGCACAAATGTAACACTTAAAGAGCTTTCAAGCTAGTGTCTTCAACCTTAACCACAGTATAAATTGTGTGGAAGACTAGCTACTCTTTTCAAAAAATTACCATTTACAGAGAAGCTGCAAGTAGCTTTGGAGTATTAAAGACAGTATCAAACAATGGAACACAAGTACCCTACTTCATATACACCAGACTTGAGAAAGTATTCCAACAGTTGCTAAGCAGTTGCAGGCTACAGGCATCACATCAGACTTTAATGTCACACTGACCATATGTTAGAGAAAGTTTTGCAAAATCATTTATCAAAGTATAGTATATTTCTCCAAGTAACTAGCCAGATTTCAACAAAAGTATAGTTTGAAAACTCACTGACCAAACACTACAGCAACTAAAGCAAATACAGATGCTGTTAGTGTCACAAGTAACACATGTCCATATTTCAGTAGTCTAGAGGAAAAGAACAGAGAACCAAAGGAAAGAGAAAGCTTTTAGATTTTGGCAGTGAGCTTTTCCCCTACGGACAGAACAGGCTGTCCCCACAAAACTAGTATTTACCAAACGTGGCTCAATGATCAAATTACACTTTCTCTGGCATTCGCTAAGTAGTGAATGCATGTGTCACAAAAAGCCACAAGGAATCCAAAAAGCTTAAGAGTAACTCCAAGCATTCCCTTTACTTTCCACATACTCCTTTCAGAAAGTGCTCTCCTTTTCCTGCTCTGCATGCAAAAAGTGACTGATTTGATATATTAGTATTTCAAGAACAAATAATTTCAATCAGATCAATTAAAATAATCTAAGTACCTTAAATCATGGGTTCAAGATGGTAATGACACTGATTGTAATGTGTCAAAATGAGGACTCTTCTTTAATTCAGACTGCTAAACTAAGATAATGATTTATGGCAAAAACACTATGCATGGAAAAAAAAGGAATTAGTTGCTAAGAAGAGAATTATGCTCATTCAGATCAAGGACTCCACAGGTAACATTCATGACACACTTCCTAAAGATTCAAACCTTTACTGTTCTTTGTTAATTAAATAACATTTGAATGCAAAATAGCCATCTCAAGTTTTACCATAACAAACTACTTAAGGCCTTTTATTAATTCCTCTCCCCCACACCCACCCTGCCCACCCAAAAAAAGAAAACACTACTTCAAAATATTTTAGTTAAAATCTACTAGTTTCAATACAAATGAAACAATTTCAGAATTAACAATTTAGCCTACTTTGCTTTTGGAGAAGGAGAAGAAAAAAAGTCCTCTGAATATACATGTCCCAAATCTCTATGAATCTTTTTAAACCAAGTACAAGGGCCACTTGTTGCAGATGCAAAAAATGAAGCTCCAGCTGCCTCTGCACAAGTTCAGAGCAAAAGCTACCTTTGCCACGAAAGACAGAACCACCTTGAGTTGATTTGGTTTTTTTAGCTTCAGTTTCCTGACTGTTTATGAGGAATACTCAACAAGTCCACTATCACTGTTCTCACTCACTGTGAGGGTAAGATTGGTAAATTAATCTTCCCCTGTGAGAAGACTTGAGATCCCCTATGAGATGCCAGATCTACACTGCAAGTTAATTGTTTGGCAGTAATACTCAGTCTTGCATGTTCCTTTACAATCTTGAAGCGCTTCAAGATTTAGGGTGAAACTTCATGAGAAAGCTGAGAAGACTGAAAGCTTCACTAAGAGAACATATCTTTCTTTCTTTTTCTCTCCACTCTGTTCCCAGACAGTGCAGTTCTGCCATCTTTCCTGCTCTGGTCATGATGCTCACTGACCTCTTCTCTGGGTCATATTCAAGTGATTAACCTATTAGAAGACAATACCCTTATTTTTTTTGTTGGATTATTCTTTATGCTTCAGCATCAATGAGCTGCTGTATAAGATCCAACTGTCTTGTGTACATTCACCCATAGAACATCCAGCAGGTACTAGGGCACACTGGAAGATCCTACCGTGCAAGAAATCTAGAATTTCATTATTTTGAAAACAAAAGCTTCACTGCTAAACTGAGAGGAACAATCAAAGAGGCTGACATAAATTATACCCACTTTCACAGAATCATAGAATGCTTTGGCTTAGAAGGGACTTTTAAAGGTTATCTAGTTCAAATCCCCTGCAGTAAGCAGGGGCATCTTCAAACAGATGCTCAGAGCCCTGTCCAACCTTACTTGAATGTTTCCAGGGGTGAAACAACTACCACCTTGGACAACCCATTCCAGTGTTTCGCCACCCTCAGTGTAAAAAATTTACTCCTTTTATCTAGTCTAGATCTGCCCTCTTTTAGTTTAAAATCATTACCCTTTGTCCTGTTGCAACAGGTCTTGTTAAAAAAAGTGTCCCCATCTTTCTTATAAGCCCCCATTAAGTACTGGAAAGCCACAGTAAGGTCTCCTCAGAGCCTTCTCCAGGCTAAACAAGCCAAACTCTCTCAGGCTCTCTTAGGAGAGGTGTTCAAAGGTATTTTCAAGAACTGTAATTAAGAATCTGAATTACAGATCCTGTAAGCATGGCTAGACAAAAAGCTGAATTTGAGTAGTGAGTTATGAGCCACATTTTTTATTTTAGCATGCAGCAGGGAGACCCACTGATCCAATGACCACATTCTTATTATCTCCCTATGGGACTGTGTATTAAACCAATTCTACAACTAGAATACATGCATAAGAGTAGTTAGTGCCTAAAACCCAAGTGCATTTCTAAGAAGCACACAAAAACATTCTAGGAAGCACTAGTCTTGATTTATGCAGCCTCAAACAGACTGGAATTATATAATCTAAGACTGCTCTGTCTCAGACCACCTCCAACAGCAGCTGTGATAAAACAGTATTGATCTGGAATGTTTTCTAAACTTGGACCTATGACTCTGAAATACCCTGCAATGAAGAACAGTTCAATTTTCAGAGCATCACCGAAAAATTTAGGTTTGAAGGGACTGCTAGAGGTAAACAGCTCCAAACACCTATTCAAAGCAGGACTTTCAGGTTTAAACCAGGTGCACAGGGCCTTGGCCAGCCAAATTCTGAAAACCTCCAAGAATGGAGATTCCATTTAACTTTTTCCTTATGTCTAATTGGAATTTCCCTTCTTGCAATCTATGACTTACCTCTTGTCCTTTTGCTCACCACCTCAGAAAAGTATGTCTCCACCATCTTGCCTGTAATTCCCATCAAAACATCTTACGACACCCACCTTCATCCCTCTTTTACCCACATTACAGATCCTGAGTTTCCTCAGGCTCTCCACATATATCACTAACCATCTTATTTGCTCTCAGCTGAAATTACTTTGGTTTGTCAGCATTTCTTGCAATGACAGGCTCAAGACAGTCCACCAGATGCATCCTCACAAGTGCTGAACAGAAGGAATAATCACATCCTGCAACATATGCTGCCTATGCTCTTTGTGTCCAGTCTGAAAAGCCCTTTTGCCTCTGCTTTGAGAAGATGGACACATTGGGAAGTACCTTGAAGCTCACTTACGATTCACAGCTGCTGTCCAAACCTTGCTTTTAAAAAAGCATATTTAATTAACATGAAGCTTTTACAGCGCTTTTGAATCAGCAACTGTATTCTAAATGAAATAAAAATAGGTAAAGAAATATAATTAGTATAGAAATATTGTGGCTCTACTTTTACATGTGTAATGCTTTTAACATTGGAATGTACTTATTTTGTGAAGACATGCACACAACCTGCAGAACCTGGAGGAAAGCAACAGTTTGACAGCTACCTACTTAAACAGAAGCGGGAAGAACCACACAGAGAAAAATGAAAGTTATGAGGTTGAATATACGATGAGGAGGAGCTATAGGAAAAATTATAAGCCTCAACGCACTTTGTGACGCTGAGCCCAAATTAAATTCAAACCTCTGTGCCAAGTATTTATCTGCCACTGTTGGGCTCTATGCAGATCCTTAATAAATAGCTTATGTGAGCCTCAACTCTTTTTTCCAGACACATTTAGATCCCTCTCCACTAGCTTGATGTTTACATGTTTCAGTGGAATTTAGTTCCATTTGAGTAAGACTTATTTCTATCTAGCCCAGACTAATGTCCTCTCTAGACATCACAGAAAACCCATTTAAATATTTGTAATTCAAATTTTAAAATGCCAAAATTCTTAATGCCAAAAATCAAAGCCACTGCTAACAATATTTTCACAGTAGGAAAGTTTTAGATGCCAGTATAGACAGTGGAAAACTTCTCTCAAAATCTCATATTGAAGTTCAGAAAAAGCTGACAACCCCTACATCTTCCCATGTCAAAGTAGCTGGCAGATCTTGCTCTGCCTCTGTGGCTAAATGCAGGATGGACACCTATCAAATAACAGAACAGTAAACCTTCCAAGTGAAAGAGCACACAGATTTAAAAAAAAGGGCTACTATGAGTTGTTACTGGCACCAGTCATTAAGAAACTAAGAAAAAAAGCAAAATACCCAAACCAAAACCAAACGGTTTCAAAATGGACTTTTAAACTTCTTTTTCCCCCAGCTGCCTTGAAAAGCAGCTTCTTTCCAATAGGAGCGGAAACTGCTACACTTTCCATGAAATAAAAGTTACTACCGCGTTGCAAATGAATGGTTATTTTAAATGAGGTGGTATAGCTAATTTCTTATGTGGAAAAAAAAACTATTAAAAATATTTTGTAATGCCGTGGCTTCCTCTTATCCTACAGAACTTCCAGAGAGCCTACTGATTAGTCTCAAAACAGAGACATACAATCACTTTTGGTTGTTACATGGGAAGTCCTCAGAACAAAAGCAAAGAAAACAGCCTATGAAATAATACTGAAAGACATCTCCTTTGAGCTTAAATGTCTTTCTGCCTTACCCCTGAAGCTATGTTCAAGCTGTAAAGAAGTCAGTAATATGCCAATGGAAATGTCACATCCTCATTCTGACACTGTCAGTGTACCCTTATACACATTTTTTAAACAGGAGCAGTTCTAGTGATTGAGCCACTGAGGGAATCAAATAGTATAAAATTCCAGGCATCCCGGGAACCTGGCCCAGTCTGCAGACGATGAGGTCCATTTCTCTCTATTATTATATAACAGTAATAATGGCACTGACCAAGACATCTTAACCACTTCATTGGGAGCCACAGGGCATAGACACAGCAGCATGTTTGACTGGTGAGTAACAGTAACTAGATCCCATCTGGACATTGCAACATGAATTTTGACCATACTGTGCCCTTTTACATCAATGAGAGCTACATAGGTTTAAAATATACGACTAATTTTAGTCCCTGTAAGAGAGCCTTAGTGACAGTGGCCACACAGAACATCCAAGGACGCAAGTAAAACGCAAAGCAAGTCTTCCCAAGAATCCACTGAATTTGTTATAATGCAACACAGGTTATCTAAGGGGCGGGTGTCAAGAGGATGGGGCCAGTCTCTTTTCAGTGGTGCCCAGCGATGGGACACAAACTGGAACACAGGAAGTTCCACCTCAACATAAGGAAAACCTTCTTTACTGCGAGGGTTACAGAGCACTGGAACAGGCTGCCCAGAGAGGTTGTACAGTCTCCTCCTCTGGAGACTTTCAAAACCTGCCTGGACATGATCCTGTGCAATCTGCTCTAGGTGAGCCTGCTTTGGCAGGGGGAGGTTGGACTAGATGATCTCCAGAGGTTCCTTCCAACCCCTAACATATTGTGATTATAATAAATAATTTAAACTAATGAAACCACAGCCATTCAATTTCACAATGTTAATACATATTCCAAAATGCTCACACTTGCTTCATTGTTTCAGCTACAGTAAACTCATTCCCTTTTTACCATTAGTGAGTCCTAAGAGGATTGATTGCTCTAGCCAAATCAAAGCTAAATGCCAATACCAAGCAAGCTATGCCTGTATCTTTCAGGAACAAAACAAACCAACATACTCTAGAACAATAAAGTCTACCATGAACATTGCCACTTCAGTTACATGAATTTAGAATGAAGAACTATGAAATGCTCCTAGGCCTGGGTTAAAAGTAAAATTAGTATGTAAAATAGTAAATTAAAATACATGCTATCCACTATGTCTCATAGTAAAAACTAACACAACAATAAATTACTTGAACTCTACAACAATAAATATGTTACCTCTTAAAGTATTACTTGTATCTCAATATCTATCATAGAGACAAAAACGAGTTCTTCTTGTAACTTAAAAAGAAGAGAAGTCTCTTACAAACAAAACTGGAGGTTAAAAATATATTCTTAAAGATTCAGGAGCAAGGGAAACTACTACTACAGTGAAATGAGTTGCCCATATGCCTTTTTCTAACTTCAGAAGAAATTCTGCATGAGCTCTCTTTATAACTTCTGAACTATTGCACAATTTTCTCAAATATCAGTGATTTTAGCAATTTCATTCTTGTGTGGATCAGTAAGTTTACCCATATATTAAAATTTATCTTCAGTGCTTAAGAAAGCTACAAAGAGCCAGAAAAAAACTGCCTACAAAGAACAGATTTGTGTATCCCTTCCAAGCCACAAAATGTAGAAGTTTAGGAGCTGCTTCCCCTGCCTCCCTCCATTTTAATGAAACCTTAAACTTTGCATAATTAGAAAAAGCTCTTTCCAGCTGTTGCCATAGGGATAGGGAATTCTTAAAGGAATATGCAAAGCACAAATTTCTACTGTAACACTACCTTACATTTCTCAATTGATTTGTAATTGTTTAGTGTTAACTTAAGTAAGTAAGTAACATTTGTTCCATTAAATAACACTTGATGGAAGTGTTTAGAATACTAGTTTGTTTCAAAACCTAAGATTTCTCATTGTCCCTGTATTAGAAAACCCACTCCAGACTGGTATTTGGAAGTTGAATCGAGCAAAAGGCATTCCAAACACTAATTACTAAATGAAATTAATGAAAATGTTTTATAGCACATGTAAGCATAGATATTTATCAACTTAGAGTAAAAAATATGAAATACTGTAGCATTTTTAAAAGATCCTATAAATACACTATTAGTCCAGTATGACTGAAGGAAGCCCACCTTAGCTGAATGGTACCAGAATACAAAGAAATGCTAACAACAGTTTTAAATTATTCTTCGCTGTATATCACATGTAGCAATATTCAGAATTACAAATTTTAAAAGCAAAGAAAAAAAAAAAATCAAATTCTTTAAGTATTCCAAGAAAGGGAATACCTCCCTCTTCTCCCCCCATTTATATCACAAGACTGAGAACTGAAGTAACCTGACACCTAAAACAAGAGAAGCAGCAAATCAGAAAAGAAATTAAAGAATCTAATTGCCTGGGTGCAGGAAATTTAACAATAGGAGACCCCAAGTTTCTGGACAAAGAATAAAAATATTTTGATGCTTTCTTTCCCAAGTGGATATAACCACCTTTCTAAGTGTGTAGTGACCAAAAAAAGGAATTCTTAAGAAATTCCATATTACTCCCTGAAATCTTAAACCTCTCCTTCAGAGCTTTTAGCTTCTTATTGTATACTCAAGAATTGAGAATTTCATTTCTTGTAAGACTTCCTGTTGCCCTTACCTTCCCAAAATCATGATTGCTATTAATCTTTCATCATCTGCAGGAATACCAATGTGGTTAAAGATGGAAGCAACTATTTCAACATTAAATGTATTCCAAGTAGACAGCCCAAATAAACAGAGGATGCTATGATTTTATAGTTCTTCCATTTTCTAATGATCCATAGTAGTTCAAATGAGGTTTATTATGTAAAGAATAATATTTTTTATACAGAATTGACATAGGTTGTACACATATTTTAACAACACAGAAGTATCACAGCAAAATCCACAACTATCCTTTTCTCCATTCCACAATCAAAATAAACCATACTGATGAAAGCTGCATCTGTGTGAGGAATATTCTGCCAGCATTGTAAAACTGCACCAGCAAAACACCTAGAACACATAGATTAAGCCATAGGCTATAGTTTCACAACACTTTTTCCACTGCAGTACCAGCTTAAGTAGTCTTCATCCCTCAGCTGTGTTGGCACAACTGTTTGTGCAGCTGAGCAGGGAGGTCAGTCAGGGAATCGATCCAGGTTAAAAATAATATTTTTTTTAATGGTAAATTCCACAACCTGCTTTGCTGCATAGCCACCTGGAACATTAACTAGTTACACTAGTGCAACAGAAGGGCAAGGCAGGAATAAGCAGCTAAGGTCAGGACAGCTCATGCCAGCGCTGACATGGAAAGAAATGCTCATGAAACTACACCCTTGGTCTTTAAACGTTTTGGCATTCCCTGATTAAGTGCATTATCCAAATACGGCAGAATAAAATAAAAAAATACAACCTCATGGATGCTTTAAAAAAGTGCAGGAGGCTTCTACCCACTTTTCAGGAAATAATATGCAGGGCTGTAAGAAATTATCTTAGAAACTTTTTAAAAATAGAAGTTGCAAACTGCTCCACTTCCCTCTGCCCCCTCATCATTGTTCCCTTTTTGTGTGGACCAAGTGTATGATAGATTCTTTACTGTTTCCTTCACTAGTTCACACACAAAACCTAGTATTGGATCACTGCCCTTAAGGCAAACGGGCAAGATACTACTGCATTTGTTCTCTTAACAAATCTTGCACAATGGAAATGGAGGGGCAAATAAACTGTAGCTAGGACAGTAATGTTGACAGCACCTTTGTAAGTAACCACACTTTGTGCCAAAGTAACAAGGAGACTTAAAAAAACAACAACCCACAACTCATCTCACAATACTAGCGACGCTGTTCGTGTAAGGGCTACATCCTACTCCTTGATAAGATTTTTTTAGCCCTTCTGTTAGTGATCTGCTTTACTCCAAGTTTTTCAGTACAAAGAAACTGTTGCATAAATGTCTGTAAGGCCACAAAAAACTATGAACCCTTGCTCGTTGTGCTCTATTGATATAAATGTTTTCTTCTCTTGGGGACACGAGCTATTGGCATACAAACTGCTCAAGTTTATCACTACATGGATAAGGTTTCCAGACAGAAGCTGGTTTATACCATACTAGCATAGTATGCAAGACAGAGGGAGCGCACACCTCTGTCTCAACTGTGTTCAAAAGCAGCATTTCTGGCATGTAATAACCTTCCTCCTTCTGGTAAAAGCACAGTTTTCTAAAGGATTGCAGTTAATACCCAAAAGCAAGCGTATGTTCTTACTTTTACTGAAAGAAAAACAAAACAAAACAAAACCCCACAACTAATTTTGGGAACAGTCTATTATTTCACTTTATAACTTATACATACATACTTCACACTCAGACAAGTTTCCATACGCATCTCAGAAAAGTTAATGAATCAAATGTATCCTTTAATATGTTTTAATTGAAAATATATCAAACAGCTAGGTCTCACTTTTGTAGCTTTCTATATTTTACGTACTGCTTCAAAGCATTCACAAGACATTTTAATGCTGTCAACTTAAGAGAAGGGAATACATTTTTTCACCTGTTAACTTCAGACATTTATAATCAGATTTAATTCAAAGTACAGTTTAGAATTTCAAGGGAGGAATATTGTAATTAAAGAATGAGTCTTATAAAAATTATTCTGAACCAATATTAATGCCAAGAATACATTGCACTCATTCCAGCTATCACCAGGCAGAGGGCATTTCTCAGAGATGTATCATGAGCAACAGATCTTTTTGAGTATTTTGATTCCTTATCAAACTTCCAATGGATATGACAATATAACAAACGAGTAACAGTAACAGATTAGAATCTGTTGACTTGGGATTTTTTTTTTTTTAAACCTCAAGCTGGAATGAATTTAGTGTAAAACACTGATACAGGCTTAATTCAGATTAAGACAGAGTTGCCCTCCATCTTGAATACAACTTATGCCACCACAGATGCTTATCCTCCCAGGAATTAACGTTGCACAATTCCAAATCTATTCAGGTAAAAAAACTAGCCAAAAGTATGCATTTCTTCAGCCATTAAGAGGCACAAAATAATGGTAAGCAGTGTATTTGTCAGACCCAAACCAAACGATCTCAAACTACCAATCATCCTGTAGCGTAACTCTGCAGTAGTCTATATTGTAAAAGAAACATCACACAAGTCCTGAGGCAGCAGACTGGTTTTTCAGCTGGTCTGAAGGCACCTCTTCAGGGGTCAGGTTTCAATGCACTACTCTTTTATGGTGTGAATTCTGATAAACTCACAGTTAAACTAAGCTGTAGTCTGTGGGAGCCCATGAACATACAACTTTATTTAGGTATCTTTTCCAGCACCTTACCACACTTTTATGAGATCAGGCAAGAGTCATGAATTTTTACACATGCAAACTCATGACCCAGCGCAACTATTACCTGTTTATACACAAAAAGCAAAATGCATTATTTAAAAAATGTTTCCTTTTATGTAAGTTTTACCATATAATTATGGTAACACAGATGCACCTAAATTAATCTACCCTCTCAGAAGATCCTAGAAGAGGTAGCTGAGCAAACAACAGCAGCTTGCTGTCATTTGTAAGGGTTCCTTCTTAAGTACTTCTGCAGAGCTCTTTGGTAAGCATCCTCAAGTTAAGCACTCTGCACAACTTTTGCAGACAGTTCTGAGATAAATCCTTTAATAAGATAACATTTATTAAAAGATAACAAGTTATCTTAGGTGAACTTTCTTCATCTGTTTATCATACACCTGTCCTCATTCTTCTGTCCCCTCACACCTCCAATTACAGGCAGTTCAACAGGTTGCTGCTGCCACCTACCGGAAGAGGTCTTGCTCTCCTTTGGTCACTTTTCTCTGTCTCTTCTGCTCGCTGGACACTTCATAGCAGCAATTCCATTTGCTAGCACAGTAGCAAGTCATTTTTCGGTAGGTGATGGGGGGCCTGAATTACTCTCCAACAAATTGAAATGGCTAGAAGAGGGACCTAAGAATGACCAATACAAGCTCACATGTAGGGCAAGAGTACAGACTAGGGATAGATGTCCCTTGACAGGAGAGGGACTGTTAATATTGTCACTCTTATTTCCAATCACAGGAACAAGCGGAATGACTGCTGAAATCTAGAGCTAACAGCCAAACAGCATGTTGCTAGTTATAAATGAAGTGATGACTGCTAATGCCATTATCAACACATATCTAACCATATCAATATTGCGTAGAGAAACCACGAAAAGTTGGTTTCTGAAGCCTACCACTTCAACACACACATTTAAAGACACTTGAGCCTTTAAAAAGAAACCTTAGCTGTCTTCAGGTACCTTCTATAATTCTTGGTCTTGCACCATTTTGTGATTAACATATAGTTCGAAATACTGAATTAAAATGAAGTAAAGATCGTATATATTTGATTCCAATCTTTCAATCAATCTCCAAAGATTTAAAGACAAACTACTCCTATGTTAGCAACTGCAATAGTACCCTTCAGTCTAGTAAGAGAACAGAAAGTAATCTCCAAGCACCAATTCATCTTTCCACGACTCTCCTTAAATTTGAATTAAAGCCCTTGAAGTTGCAAGTGAAATAAGGTAGAGAGACTAAAATCAAGTCACCCCAAGTGCTCGATGTTCCATGAACACATCCACACAACAGTTCTATCCAAACATGAAAGAAAAATAAAAATCTGCTGTCCACATCATGAAGCAAAACTACAGCATATCAAGTCACTGAGCTGCACATACATTTTGGTAATTACACAAAAGTAAGTTTCAAGCTTGGCACCAGAGGTGGAATTGTGACACTTTTGCTCAGATCCGTATTTATCACTCAGTTGTGAAAACCCTTCAGAATACCAAATTTTCAGTTTGATAGTTTTAAAATTGTAACTTTAGAAAGGTAATTTAATATCAATTATAGCCATTATCAGCATGAAGGTGACCAGAAGCTTTTGCAATTCCAGTTTTAGAAGTAGGGAACAGCCATCAAAAAAACTGCCACAAACAAAAACGAGCTTGGCTTCTCTGAAATGCTTCAGGCAAGAAAGAAAGAAGAAAAGAATTCTTACTTGCATCATTTCTTTTTCTCTCACATCGTTTCATTCAAAACAAGCAGGAGTTACACCCTTTAATGGAGCAGATTAAGCATTAGAGGCTAAGTTTTGGAAAATTCTGAGGTGTATGGGAAGAAGCTCCACAGAGCCTCTGCCTGACAGTATAGAAGGGAAAAGAATAAAACTAGTCTAGAAGGTTTGGACTCTGAGCAGTTAGACTTTCAGTTTCACATGTGGCAACAATGCTTCTCTACACGTTCTGACAATTGTATCTGACTGAGGGACTTGGAAGGAACCTGTCTTACTCTTGTAGCCTTGTTTTCATTTCTCTCGTTTTCTCCTTTCACTTCCACATCACCCAGAGTTGATGCATACCAAAGATGAAAAAAAAAACAACCAACAAACTCCAGAAGCATTCAAAATTAATCTAGAAAATCCTGGATTCTTGTGGGGTTTGGGTTGGGGGTTTTTTGTTTGTTTTGGTTGGTTTTTAAAAAAGGTTCTCCCCCAGATTTTTTAGTGTTGAATTTTTATATGTACAGGCTATATTCTGCAGCCTTGAAGGACAGAAGTCTGTGTTTTAAGAACATTCAAATTCTGAGTTCAGGAGCTGGGGCTTAAAAGTATCATGGAGCTGCATGAGAAACCACTGGGGTTCACATAGTGCTTCCTGTGCTACTTGACCCTGTCACCTCTTCATGCACATCCTACTAGTAAACAAAAAAAACATATTCAGGAATTACAGAACAAATATATTCAGAAACCAACACTTCAATTACTCTACATCCCTTTTTCTCCACTCTCTTCTGTTAAAGAGCAACCACAAGAAATGTCACTTTCCAATCATAATAGAAATTCCACTTCCTACAATCAGCAAGACAAAACCAGTTACAGATGTAGTTTGAAACAGGTACGTCACTATAGACTGGAGCAAAAGGTTAAAAAAAGTTATAGAAAGAGCACAGTACAGATTCCCTTGCAGGACACTCAGGAAAATAAAAAAGAGAAGAATGGTCCTGAGAAACAACTAGTAATGAGAAAAAACCTCACAAAATAGACAGCCAGTTTAAACTACAGCCTTTTGGAGGGGGACAGGCGAGTCAGTAACTAGAAACAGTCTTTCACTATCCTCTACAGTATTCCTTTAACTTCTGTTGTTGATGTAAATCCTACCAAGTACCATTACATCTACAGGGTAACCAATATACAAGTCCATGTGCTTGCAATGACTTTCTGATCCAGGTCTTGAAAACTGCATTTGGTCTCGAAAGATAATTTTACTGGCTCCTCTGATAAAACTCTTATCTACTTCAAAACATAAGGCAATTTTTAGACTCAAAGTTCAGTTTCTCCTCCTCTAATTCCAGTCTTCAACAGTTTAAACTTCATTCACACAGTCCAAGAAAGAGACGACTGAGCTGCAAAAAGAAAGCTACCTTGGCTACCTACATGAAGTTGAATGATTTATCTAATATGTAGGGACAATAATAATAGAAAATTCCTTTTTTTTTGTCAAGGAAAAAAAATAAATGTAAACAAACATGATCACAACCGAGAAAAAAGTTTCAGAAGAGATTACCACATAATACCTCCACACACACACACAGTTGTACAGTCTGATGTCCCTGACTCACTATTTGCTCAAATCCTGATAAAAGCGAACGTCTGTTCTCCATGCATGAAACTAAAGGTAAAAATAAACAATGCATATGGAATAAACAAACAATTTAATTATGTCATCAAGACATTTAAGTAATTATATTGCAAATACCTAAAAAGTATATTCATCCTCCTTCAACAGTGCAAAGATACTTAGAACATCGCTATCCCCAACTGCTGAAGAAAAGGAAGAAATAAAAAACCCTCTCTTATGGACATCTGTAATCACCAGTCTTCTTAAAAAAAAAAATAAAAAATCACCAGTCTTCTTAAAAAAAAAAAAAAAGTGGTGACAAAAAACTAATTCCTTTCCCTCATTTAAAAAGTGAAGAACAAATCTTGAATCAGAACTGTCATGAGATCTGAATCTCACCATAAGAGATTAAATGAATCATTTAAGCCTAATAGAAAACTTATTTGTTCAGAATATCCAGGTACAAAGTGAGGCTTTCCAGCTTTTCAAAGAAAGTTGTCTCCATCTTCCTCTTTACATGTTTCACATACAGCACGTTTTTCATAAAATATTTTATTACAGATAATACCACTTCAAAACACTCATACTGCTTCAATCCAGAAAATAAAGTCAACATATTAAAATGTTCCACATATCAATTAAAGTATATCATGCAAAATTATTATACATGTCACAGTCTTAATCTTTATCCAACTGAAAAGTAGAAGTCAGACAGAACTATTTCTTTTTGAAATGTAAGGGGTTTTTCTGAGGGAGAAAATGACTGGCTAATGCAATCAGTCATAGGTTTCTCCTATTTCAATGAAGTAAAAGCAGATCTGTTCTAATGGGGGCAAACATTTTTGGTTATTTTAAGGATTTGGGGAAATGTTCCATGCAAGAATTTATTGAAAGAGGTCATCTTTTGATAACAGCAGGCTTAAAGACATGTAATAACTAAATCTAGGATTAAAAAAATATGTCCGAAGATCAAACAGAACACATCTTCAGTTTTGTGCATTGTTGTACTTCATTTTACCCATACTTTCCTGAGAAAACCACTACAATTATTAAAGGAAAGAAGCTTAAACTTTCCTTTCTAGGCTTGTAACAAAAACTAAACTCTCCTTTTATCATTTTGCCATGCTGAAAAGTATTTCCACTTACACTCGGAACTGGCACAGTAGGACAAGCCTCAAGGCAGTATCAAACCCAGCGCTTTCCCTCTCCTTAGGCACGAGCAGTGATACCTTGCCCTGCAGTCTCCAAAACGGTTAAGTCGCTTAGGGTTAACTCCTATTCCATAGTAATTTGGTCAGCTGAGAGGTGAGTAGGTGCAAGGAGGCTAATGAGCAAAGAAAAAAAATCCACCTGCTCCCTGAAAGTACACTAACCATCTTCAAAACGCTTCCACCTTTTGGAATAAATGACAGTATCACCTATTGCTTCCAATTACTAAAAGAGTAAACTGTGTGACCACTTCAGTACTGATGGGAAAGTCCCATGTCCTATTTCCCAAAGGAACAGATGTAAGCAGAATGAAAGTTCTGAAGCAACTTCATCAGTGGGGATGCAGTCATAACTAAGCAGCAAAGTACCACAAGCTTCAACTTACCTCCTGTTCTTTAATAATAAACTGAACAACAGGGCAATTTCTACTCCCTTCTCATTTACCCTAGGTGACTCACCTTAAGAACCATCTCAGTTTATTTCATGAACTTTGAGACTTCGTTTCTCAGCAATCCTCATCCTATTTTGTCCAGGTAAAGGAATTGTGCCACACACACACACACTTCTACTTCTCGGCTGGCTAAATATTTTCTTTTCCATTCTTCCTCTCTTTACAGTACTCAGACAATTTCTTTAAGTGATAGCAGAGGTGTCACTGGTAAATCCAGCGTTTGGGTAAGTATCTACTGAAAGCCAGACTCTGGCATGAAGTAAATTCCTTCTTCATCCCAGTCAGGAATTTAGCTTGCTCACTAACGTATGGTTTACTCATAATGTTTCAATGACAGTAAGGCTGAGTATTTCAGCCACTCCTTAAAGTGCAGTTCCAAAACAATTCAATACTGCCGCTGCTATTCCTCCTGCTCCCAGGCATGCATTCCCCCTCTCCCTGCTGTGATCCAAGCCAATGCTGGCACTCATCTGACTTTGCAGCAAGCCAGTTCATGGAGCAAGAGTGGGAGTGGGGCGGGAGGGGTGGGAACCCGACAGTGTTAATTTTCTGCTAGTTTAGCTTTGAGTCAGATGAATACCAGTGTGAACACAGGGAAAGGAGCAGAGTCAACTAACACTGATTTACAAATCACACCCTTAGTATTTCTTGAGGTCAGTCGTTGAGGACAGGGAAAAAGACCAAAGTAGCACTCAACGTTAAAAGAGACTTTTCTGATTTTACAATACCTAGCACATGAATAAATACTTAGGAAGTTAAACATCTAGCCCAACCACACAAAGCTGTCTCTGGCAGCTGTTGCAAACAGTGTGGGTCTGTACGGTAAGAGGAAGGAAGAGACATGCAAGTTCTACAGAAGCAACACAAAGGGTTAATAACAGCAAACCACTTCCTTGAGTTGTTACGAGCTAATTGGAAACAACTGTGTTAAGATAGCACCAGAAGGGAGAGCAGGCAGAGAAGTTTCAGAAGGTTTGGCAAGATACCACCAACAGAGAAGCTACCACCAACAGGCAGGGAAGAAAGACCTTCAGCTATTTAACACAGTGCCATAAAGAAACAAATGGCCAAAGAAGTCCCCCTTTCTGTCTATCTAGAGAAGAGGAATTGAGGCCCATGGATATGAAGGGTACCCATGAAGAGGCCTGCAGCTGTGCCGCCATAGTTTTAGGCAAACAGAGCTTGACTTTGTATCTAAGAAGTGCAGTTTCACCTGTGAAACTACACTGGCAGAAGGTCCTAGGGTAACAAAGGACTTCTTTGACAAAAATAGCTGCCAGGGAAAAAGGAAAAGAAAGCTAAAAGTGTGGTCATGGAAACTAGGAGCTATGTTCTCTTTCTTCTCTGTTAGTTCCCAAGCTAACATATGCAAGGACAAAACCAAGACCACCACTGCAATATTCGGGAGAAAGCCTCCAGTTTCCACTTATTTTCTGCCAACTTTACAGTAGTAGGGAAAAACAAAAATCCATTAACCTGAAAAAACCCTACACCAAGGTGAGGTAACTGACACTGACAGGCAAGAGTCAAATAGATGGTGCCAATACAACATATTCTTCCTGTTGCTTTTCTTCAAGGCATTTATTTTATATACATGGAGGGAAAAGTAACAGACAGATGTCTAAACAGTTGTTCCTCTAGCTCCCAATTATTTTTCTATACTTATCTTCCTCTAGAATAAAATAAAGCTTTCCTATATAGGAACTGATAATACGTAATTTAAAAATTCACTATTTTTACCCTAGGTTTCCCACGTTCCACTAAGAACTTTCTTCAAAGAAAAGAATGCTACTTGTTCTCCAATCCTCTGTAAAGAAAAGAAAGACGTGATCACTGCACTTCCTGCTACGTAAAGGGCTAACACCACTAATCCTTTCTTCTGCGCTTTATTCCACACAGGATTCAGAGAGAAGAGATTAACAAGGGAAGGGGAGAGGAAAGCTGGGAAGAGCTGAAGTGCTTTCAGTATTCAAGGCTTCTCAACATGTATTGTCTTCTGCTGTTATAACATTTAAAACATGGCCACTAATCCTTTCACAAATTTACCTATCTTCTACCTTATCTACCTTAAACAGTATCTCCTTACAACAGTCCTGACACTAGCCACAGACCAACAAGAAAACTTGACACTCAAGAGGAAAAAATTAAAAACAACCTGCTCTGAAAAAGGTAGACGAGGAAAGTAACAGAGGAAAGCTGAGAAAGAACAGAAAAGATGCCTCATAGTGCAAGGCAAATAAAGAGCTTTTAACCTTGGAAGTCCTCCACTTTGTCACGCCACTTGGGAAGAAAAGAGGCTCCCACAACAGCAGCAAGATTTAGAAGAGACTAAAATCCACATTAAGAAAATCCAGAACACTTGCAATTAAGATTCTATCCCTGTCTTACCCCTATTCCAAAGCTTTATTAAAGACTACGAACAGGGAGAGAAG
This sequence comes from Eurystomus gularis, assembly GCA_013400335.1. NCBI lineage: Eukaryota > Metazoa > Chordata > Aves > Coraciiformes > Coraciidae > Eurystomus > Eurystomus gularis. Next base: position 18,098 of record VZZY01020632.1, read on the forward strand.
AGGGAAAGTACAGAGCCAAAAATCAAGATTACACTATTATCTAGCAGCAAAACCAGAAAAAATATTTCTCTGAAGGTGACATATGTATATTACTGTCATGGGTTAACCTCACCTGGCAACTAAACACCATGCAGCCGCTTGCCCACTGCTTCACCTCGACTCCCTATGTTGTGGGAGGATAATCAGGAGGAAAAAGGTGAAACCCTGTGGGTTGAGATAAAGACAGTCTAATAGAACAACACAAAGAGAAGCAACAACAGTGGTAATGATAATACTGATGAAATAACACATAAAGGGAATCATATAAACCACAAGGCTCTATCAGTACCAGAGACACTGTCCTTGCTCCAGCCAGCCACATGCTGAAGCCACTCACTGAAAACAGGCACAGCTTCCCCCTTACAGAGCAAATGAGAGGTTAAAATAGTATCAGATATCCCATTGGCCGGTTCAGTGGTTTATCCCAGCTGCAGACCCTCCCAGCTGCTTGTGAACATTAACCCTATCCTAGCTGAACCCAGGACATTACCCACCCCCTATTCTATACCATCTACTTCAGGCCCAGCAGTTAACAACTAATATATAATTTAATTCACTGCCTGTTCTCCCCCAAAATTAAGTCCCCCTGTGGTACACACTGGATATCTCTATCCTCCTGCATCACCCACCAGGTGCACCCATGTCCCTGAGCAAAAGCAATCCCATGGATTGGTCTCCCCTTTCCTGAAGCAGGACTAACCCAGACCAGCTTCCCCAACATATTCTTCAGGTGCATTTCAGGGACTTTATCCTCTTCTACAGCACGTGGGAGTTTTGATTGGGCAGGACCAGCTCAATTAGCAAATACTCTTGTGTTAACTAACCAAGTGGCTTTTCCTAGATGAGTCCCCCAGTGTCTGAAGGTCCCTCTCCCCATTGCTTTCACTGTAGTTTTTAGAAGTCCATTGTACCATTCAATTTTCCTGGAGGCTGGTGCATGGTAGGGGATGTGATACACTCACTCGATGCCGTGCTCCTTGGCCCAAGTGTCTATGAGGGTGTTTCAGAAATAAGTCCCACTGCCTGACTCAATTCTCTCTGGGGTGCCATGTCACCACAAGACTTGCTTTTCAAAGCCTGGGATGGTGTTCCAGGCAGTGGCATGGGGCACCAGATACATTTCCAGCCATTCAGTGGTTGCTTCCACCATTGTAAGCATGTGATGCTTGTCCTGGCAGGTTTGTGGCACTGTGATATAGTCCATCTGCCAGGCCGCTCCATATTTATATTTCAGCCATCATCCTCCATACCACTGAGTCTTTAACCGCTTGGCTTGCTTGACTGCAGTGCATGTTTCACATTCATGGATAACCTGTGCAGTAGCATCCATGGTCAGGTCCACCCCTCAATCTCGAGCCCATCTATATGTCACCTCTCTTGTTTGATGACCTGATGTCATGGGCCTATTGAGCTATAAATGATTCACCCTTATGCTGCCAGTCCAAATCCACCTGATCTACTTCAATCTTAGCAGTCTGATCCACTCACTGGCTGTTCTGATGTTCTTCAGTGGCCCAGCTCTTGGGTAGATGGGTATCCATATGATGCACTTTCACAACCAGGTTCTCTACCCAGGAAGCAATAGCTTGCCATAATTCAGCAGTCCAAATGAGTTTACCTCTATGCTGCCAGTTGCTCTGATTCCACTGCTGTAACCATCCCCACAGGGCATTTGCCACCATCCATGAATCGGTGCAGAGATACAGCATCGGCCACTTTTCTTGATCAGCAATATCTAAAGCCAGCTGGATGGCTTTCACCTCTGCAAACTGACTCAATTCACCTTGTCCTTCCACAGCTTCAGTGACTTGTCATGTGGGACTCCACACAGCAGCCTTCCACTCTCAGTGTTTTCCCACAACACAACCCATCAGTGAATAGGGTGTATAGTTTCTCCTTGTCTGGTAGCTTGTTATATGGTGGGGCCTCTTCACCATGTGTCACCTCCTGCTCTGCCGACATCCCAAAATCTTTACCCTCTGGCCAGTTGGTGATCACTTCCAAGATTCCTGAGGGGCTGGGGCTCTCTATTCAAGCCCATTGTGTTATCAGCATGACCCACTTACTCCACATAGCATCCACTGCACGGCATGTAGAGGAAGCCTTTCCTTTGAACATCTAGCCCAGAACCAGTGGGTGCTTCAGTACCGACCACTTCTGAGGCAGCTCGAACTCCTTCATATGCTGCCAGTATCCCCTTTTCAGTTGGGTATAGCTGGCCTTGGATCCTGACTCCAAAACATTAGAGGTTAGCCTCAGTTCTCCCTGGGTTCCCTCTGCCAGAGGCTCCAGGTAGGACCATTGCTCCTGGCTGCAGTGTAGAGCATGTTTTTAACATCTTGTCCTGCCCAGACTGGCCTGAGGCCTACTGCATGCACAATCTCCTGTTTAATTTGTTCAAAGACTTGTTGCTGCTCAGGGCTTCACTTAAAATCGTTCTTCTTCCAGGTCACTTGGTAGAGAGGGTTCAGAATCAGGCCATAGTCTGGGATGTGCATACTCCAGAACCCCACAGCACCCCAGAAAGCTTGCATTTCCTTTTTACTGGTTTGTGGGGACATAGCTGCTATCTTGTTGATCACATCAGCTGGGATGTAGCAACGCCCATCTTGCCATTTTATTCTTAAAAATTGTATCTCCTGTGCAGGCCCCTTAACCTTACTTCGTTTTACGGCAAAACTAGTATTCAGAAGGATTTAAATTATTTTCTCCCCCTTCTCAAAGACTACTTTTGCTGTGCCACCCCATATGATGATGTCATCAATGTACTGCAGGTGTCCCAGAGCTCCATCTTTCTCCAGTGCAGTATGGATCAGTCCATGGCAAATGGTGGGGCTGTCTCCACCTCTGGGACAATCACTTCTAGGTATACTGGATGCCCCTCCAAGTGAAAGCAAACTGTGGCCTAGACTCTGCTGCCAAAGGTATTTGAGAAAAATGCATTTTCGATATAAATCACGGCAAACCACTTGGCTGCCTTTGACTCCAGTTCATACTGAAGCTCAAACATGTCTGGCACAGCAGCACTCAACAGCAGCATAACTTCAGGCCACAGTAGTCCACTGTTATGTCTCCATTCACCATTAGACTTCTGTACCGGCCATATAGGGCTGTTGAAGTTTGAGCGAGCTTTGCTGATCACCTTCCGGCTTTCTAGTTGATGGATCAGCTGCTGGATGGGGACCAGGGAATCTCGGTTGGTGCGATACTGCCACTAGTGCACCACGTGGTAGCAACTGGCACCTGCTGCTCTTCAACCCTCTGCAAGCCCCCCACAGAAGGGTCCTCTGAGGGACTGGGCAAGGTGGACAACTGTTCAACTCCCTCCACCTCCAAGGCAGCTATAACAAAGGCCCACCAGTAACCTTTTGGGTCCCTGAAACACCCTCTCTTGCGATAGTCTATACCAACAATGCATGGGGCCTCTGGGCCAGCCACAGCAGGGTGTTTATGCCACTCCTTCCCAGTCAGATTCACTTCAGCTTCCAACACTGTGAGCTGTTGGGATCCTTCTGTGACCCCAGAAATACAGATAGGCTCGTCCCCTCTATAGCTTGATGGCATCAGGGTGCACCATGCACCAGTATCTACTGAAGCCCTACACTCCTGTAGGTCTGATGAGCCAGGCCATTGGATCCACACAGTTCGTCCCTTTCCTCCACCTGGCTGGAGACGTGGCTCCTCTAATCTTGATCAGAGTCACTCTCTTCTTGTGAGAATGACTTAGAAGTCCTTTCAAGAGGATCAGAAGTAAGATCAGCCCCTCTATGCGGTCGGAGGAATTTCCCACTGGAAACCAGAGTATTGTTTTTCTTGGAAGACCCCCCTTTTGCAATTGTTTTCCCTTGCAATTCACATACTCATGCAGCTAGGATCAAAGTGGGTTTTTCATCCCACTTCCCCATGTCCTGTCCATGGTCACGTATGTAGAACCACAGGGTACCCCATGGTGTGTGCCTTCCATTTTCTCTCTTGGGCAGGGGAGCACCTACTCCCAATAGCTGAGATACAGGCCCATACAGGTGGAGAGTAAGAGGTGTACTCTTTGAGTTGCTGGACCACCTGGAACAGTTACTCCACAGCTGAAACAGGTCCACAGGGAAGAAGAGAGACTTCCTTCATATTGCCAGAGTATGTCAGCCAATTCATCCACCATTTGTCCCTGGTTGCCTTTCCAGGACACTACTGACAATGAGTTAGCATATGATGATGGTACACTTCGCAGAAACTTCTGCCCCATGGGTGGTGTGCACTAGACTTCTTCTGGGTCTGTAAGTAACTGCACATCATTCAGATCGGCACAAATCACCTCCAGCACAGCTAATTCCCTCAGGTACTGGATACCACTCTCCGTGGTGGTCCACTTGCCTGGGTGATGTGTAACATCTTCCTGGAAGGGGTACCTTTCCTTCACACCTACAGGAGTCACCTCCAGAAGCTGAGGGCTCATGTCTGCTTTCCAATCATCTTGTCAATGACCACTTCCCTGGACAGAGATCACAGCTGCTTGGCCTCCTTCCCCTCTAATTCCAAACTACCAGCCCAGCATCAGAGCAGCCACATGGATGATATGCTCACCTGGATGACAGCTGAAATCTTTTCATGTATCTTGCAGCTCACTTAGGGATAGGGATCGAACGATCACCTCTGTCTCTTCCTCCTGGCTCCCTGTCATGCCTTGCAATGTAGACTGATTTTTCTGTGTATTTCTTTTGCTGTATAGAGGTGACTGATGCTGGCAGAGGCTGGTTCTCTGGTTCAGCTGTGGCACCTGCCACCGGGATTTGAGTAGACACAGCGCTTGTCATGAGGGCTGGAATAGCTGCAGTCCCTGCTGGTCTGTTTTTAGGCCCAGAGACCTTCTCTTCCCCTCGAGGGCACTGAATGGTGTTGAAAAGGACTCAGTATGCATGGGCCAGGCCCCAGCACACTGCAGTAACCTATGTCTCTTGGGAACTGTCAGGTTGACAACACACTTCTTCCAAATATTTTACTGGTTTATCAGGGTTCTGCAGTTGTTCAGGGGTGAAATTCTAAAACACTGCAGGTAACCACTGCCCTAGGCACTGGCCCATATTCTCCCACACATCCTGCCACTCATAGCTATCCGGCCTTCGGGTAGATGTCTGGGTGGTATTCTTGAAAAATTGTATGACCCTAAACAAGACTTTGGACATATTCAGAAGGCACAGCAACAATAAAGAGCATGCTGTCCTGGACATCCCAAGAGTATTCAAAATTCTCAAAAGCTGAGAAAGTCTCCTCCCCTGTCTTGCCCATAGATTGGATCACTAACAAGTGACAATGCTGTGTACACTTAGCCTCCTAACCAATGGCATAGTCACATCACAAACTGAAAACATCCAGTACAGCAACATTGTAGTCCTGATCCATTTCTCAGAGATGGTAAACATCACTATAGGGAACACATAGTACACATAAGAATTGACATGACATACCACCATGCAAGCAAATTGTGACCATGCACTATTTAACTAACATAAAAAATGTGTATAACAAAATTGTTTTAACATGCTTTGGTCACATTTATTATCTCAAACCTCCATCCACCATGTTGGGCACCAAAAAAGGACTGTTGTGGTTTAACCTCAGCTGGCAACTAAACACCTCAGCAGCTGCTTGCCCACTGCTTCACCCCCCTCCCCATGTTGTGGGAGAAGAATCTGAAGAAAAAAAGGTGAAACCCTGTGGGCTGAGATAAGGACAGTCTAATAGAACAACTCAGAGAAGAAGCAACAGTGGTACTAATAACATATAAAACGAGTGATATAAACTGTGAGGCTCTACTGGTACCCGAGACATGCTGTCCCTGCTCTGGCCACACACTGAAGCCACTCACTGAAAACAGGTGTTGCTTCCCCAGTCCAGCCTTCCCCTTATATAGCAGGTATAACATCAAAATGGTATAGAACATCTCACTGGCTGGTTCCACTGTTCACCCTGAAAAAACACTAAGTCATGGGTTACATGCAGGCATAATTTAAAAATGCAGATGTAGACTTTTCACGAGAGCTGGCAAGAACAAAGGTATGAAAAAAACTCTCCTGCTTTAAATTTTGTGATAAAAGCACAATTCTTTCCCCGTAAATGTTCAAAAGTTTCCCCAAATTTCCCCAAAATGTTCAAAATGCAAACAAATCTGCACTACTGGACTTCTACATTGATTTAAAATTCTGGTCAATACACGTTCAACAGAAAATAAAGCAACAAGCGCCACAGAAGCTGTACTGCAAATAGTAAAACGTGAAATGAGAAAGTGCTTTTGAAATCAGTGAATTCTGACAGTCTGAACGGTCACTGTAAGCATTCTACAACATTCAATGGCATGACAGTGTAAGGTGATGACATGCCCTAATCACAAACCAGCAGTAACTTGAAGTCATACAAGGCTGAAATATCATTTTGCTCTAAGACTTCTAAAAATTTAGAACCAGAAGACAACTGGTTTTTAATTGATAAGACCTCAAGTTAGTATAAATCTGGATATTCTTCAAGCTAGAGTATTTTCCTCAGTATGAACTATATTAGTTGAATCAAGTTGCAAGTCTCAATATCTCATTTGTGTTGGCAAGAATTTCCTCACTCATTGATGGGGAGTGGAAGAAACATTCCGGAGAGCTGCAATTGACTCTACACTGAAGAAACAAACTACAGTTTGACCTGTTCTTTTGGCCAATTTCAACAGGAAGGAAGCCTGTAGCTCCATCAACTCTGCTAACACCATTAGGTGGGTACTTTGACTTTAAGATACGCTCTGCTGCAGAGAATTTACTTGACAATAAAATACATAAGAAAAAAAATAAAGCAAAACAAATATCCAAGAAACAAGGAAGAAGTAATGTATAACTTAAGCACTCAGATAAGGCTTAAATACTTGTTTTGTACAGCATTTTGTACACAGATGGACATTTACATTAAGCTTTAACTTGAAAAAGTTAGTATCTGTCAGCCTAGAACCTGAACATGGAGGCCAGGCTGGAATCTACTGTCACATTACAAAGTCATCCCAAATCTGCAATTTGAAGAAAGGTAACACCTACACATTGATTTTAATTTACTCAGCTTTAAATGAAGTTTTATATTCACTAATATGGCTGAACAGGATATTAGAATTTAATAGATTTACCATTTCATAACCATTAAAGGTTACAAAAGGCTCTAAATCTAGGCCAGCTTGAGTAATACACCGCTGCAGTACACAGGTAAAACGGGCCTATCTTTACAAAACATGCTTTGCCATCTCATTTTAACCACATCTTTCCTCAAGTGTTGACAAGTGGTGCATCTTTTTCTAAATGATTCACGCCATCTTTCTCTCTTTCCACCAGCTACATATATCTCATTGCAGTTATGCTTGTCTATTAAGCCACATTTTCACCAGGTTTCAATGGGACCTGGATTTCCTACTTCATTGCAAAACTGGACTCCAACACTTAAAGACTAAACACCTCAGAAAAACCTAGCCATTCTTATTGACAAAGAGAAGACTGCTAGGATTCTTATAGGCACCATCACTTAAAGCTCACTAATTAAAACATGCCTGTTGAAAACATTTAAGACTCCTCGGTTATCTCCAGATAACAGGAGAAAGATTACTCTTATCTTCCACCCAAGTAGGCCACCGGTGAAGATCTCACACAGTGGCAGAATCCACACACGTGGGTTCTGTGGTAAAGTCAGTTCAACTAGTCCCTGTCGTACTTTTTGAAGGGCTATCGTTTAATGTGCATCATTTCGGTGATTCAGTTGGTGATCCTGCGAACCGCTGCAGTGCCACAGTGGACACAGATGAATTCTTGAACTGTCCTTCCTTCTTGTCTATCATAGCACCACTCTGGTCTACAGTTTCATGAGAGACTTTCTTCATCAAAAATACTGGCTTAATAAACTCTTACCTCTTCTACTTCTTTGCTGTACCCCAGTTTTGCGGAAAAAGCTAGTTGTGGGATCACACTATAGACCACATCAGTGAACCAAGGGGAAGGATGGCAAATCCATACACTGTCACTGTTGCGGTGCAAAACACCCCCCTTGAGCGTGAGGTTGTAGGGAGCTACTGAACAGATCTAACACCTCCTCAGCATCAAGGGGGTTTTCCTCACGCCAAGAGATCACCTAAGACAGTTAAACAGCAAACAACTTTTTCTGGTTAGTTTTCTAACCCCAAGTACAGACTGACCTGGCTCACAGACAGATGAGGCAAGTACCAGAGACCAGCTGCTTGTGTCAGTGAAAGAAATCTTTTCTGTTCAGCCACAACAAGCTATCAGACTGCCCCCCAATGCTCACAAATGCTTGCATTCTTCTATTTTTTCATTTTAAACATGCTATCTCAAAGCCATTTTGTTGTATTACTCCAAGAGGATTTAATTTACACAGAAATACTGACAAAAGAGTTAATGCATTCCTTTCATGGTAGCAAAGGCATATTTCGTATCAATAAACCAAAACTACTCACCCCAGTCAAAGCTGACGCTCTTCCAGAAAAATAACACCAATTTGCATGCGTAACTGCAGCTACACTAGTGACCTCTGCATACATACAGGTACATCATAAAAGGATGACACTCTTTCGTGTGTGAAAAACGACGCAGCTACACTGGTACTATTCACAGTTTTGACAAGACCTACATCATCAGAAGAGTGAAGATAACAGATTATCATATTGATTTTTTTCCCCTCCACAGTATGTGTACGTAAACACTACTGACATTTTTCTTTCAAGTCTGGAAACCACAGAGGTTTTCACCCCCATGCACAGGGAAAAAAGAAGCAAATAATAGGTATTTTCTTTGAACCTTACTGCTTAACACATCACCTGCTAGAAACAAGAGGCTGGAGAGAACAGAAATTTCCACAACCTGAATGACAGTCCTCTCCTACCGACTACAATTTATTTTACTCTCCTTTACCAGATACTGTGGAAGAGGAATCAAAAAAAGTATTGCACTTCAGGCCTGGAAAAGGAAGATCAAAATGTGCTTCTTATAGAGAAGCAGGAAATAATTATTTAACAACTCCTTTTACGCATATATTCATGCTAGGTCCAAACTCAGATACACAACAAAGTTATACTGCTTAAAAATTTGCTAGTAGTGAAATTTCTCCTTGTGTTCAACTCATTTTACAAAAAATAACAAGTTCTCATTCTGAGTGAAGTCTTGAAAGTAAGCATCATAGTTAGACTCAAGCGATTTCAGAATTCTTGTGTGAATCATGCAGACAAATCTTAAAAGCCATGTGTTAAAACAGCTAAATGAATTACAGCTATTAAAGATCATTTTAAGTAAGATTAGCACAGTTTAAAGTGACTGAAGAACTTACACGCACAAGAGATGAAAGATGACAGAAATACTTTGCTAAATGTCTTTAGTCCAATATGCATCTTGGTAAACAAATTTTCTTATTCAGGGTGCTGCAAACTCTTCTAGGACTGACTTATTTAATAAATATTTATACAGTGCCTTGCATAAAGAAAGGTCTAATCCAAGTCTCTAGCCAATACAAACGCATAAATAAAATACAATAATCTGTTATCAGCACTTACTCCAGCAAGACAATTTAAAATACACAGTTTGAAACACACACACACAAAATCCTACCCCCATGTACCAAAGTATTTTTAAAAAGGAAAAAAGTCACAAAAAATTTAGCTGAAGTAGCTTCATAAGCCAATGCGAAACATAATGCTTTGTGCTTATCAACCTAAAATGCCTTTATAAGAATACTTTACTTTTGCAGAGCCCCTGGAGATTCACTGTTCCCAGGCTTAAACTTGTTAGATTAAAAAAAGGCCCTCTAATAAAGATAACCTACCATTCCCTTTCAAAAAACAAATGTTTATCCAACAAATGGAAAGCAACTTTTTGAATTCAGTTGAATGAAAGAAATCTAAGTACCGAACTCAAGACACTTTTTCTCTCATTCTCTCAAGAAAGTCTAAGTGAAGCAGGGGCAAACTTAGCAACTGATACCCTGAAGAAGAAACAGAATGAGAAAGAAATCACAAATGCTGAACTGGTCTCTTAAGAAGGAGTAAAAGTTTCCATGAAGAAAGATTAGAACAAAAAAGAATGCCAAGTAGAAGTATAAACAAGATGGCATTAATGTTGCAATTGTGAAGTATAGACCATATATTGTCTAGGCAAGGGAAAGAGAGAATGAAGAAAGGATATGACTGAACCGATCTCCTCTTTTATAGGTCACCTACAAATGATAGGGTGTCAGTAAAAGCATGGTTGGAGATGATAAATTCCACATGGGACACTTCTAAAGAGTCAATAAAAAATAAACAGAAAAAGAATGAGTGCTGTAAAAAGACAGGAGTGTACTGTAAAAAGAGATGTAGCACAGCATGGATACAGGAGGTGGAGACTTTTCTTAAGGGTTTAAACACAACATGAATTGACAAAGGATACAATGATGTGCCACACTGTACAACTCATTTTTTTTCAAGTGTGTGCTTCCCCCCATGTAGGTGAAACAGTTCATATTTTTTGCCATCGGCAGCAAGAAGGCTTAGGATTTACACATGAAGAGATTTTTCTGCGTTTCTAAATTTCAGTACAAATTAGAAATCACAGAATTTATTTCTCTCCCCCCCCAACAGCTTCAGGAAAACAGATTATTTATCTGGATGTACATACTAGTCATAGCTTCTGAGGTGTTGGATCAGTAACAAATACTGGTACCTGGCGAGGTGGTTAGATTCTGAAACTTACTGTATCTTTTTTTCCAGTTAGTTTACCCTGCTGAAAAAGTAAGATATTTTGAGAGCATATTGGTTAACAGATGGATCAAAAAATGATATTTTTTACACACAAAAATGTAATTTCCTTTGTAAAATGTATTCTAAAGTCCTATATTTGACAGCCTCTAAGAATTTTCCTAAGAATTACTCCCTAAAAATATTTATGCTTGATTTATCTACAAGTCACCCATGTAAATACTCAATAACAGCAAAGGATCTTCTTGAACAATAAAGATATGCTGCAGCAAATAAAATTTAGAAGTTTGCTGTTAAAAGTATTTCATACATCTGCCAGTGATTTCTTACCCATTTCTACTAGCATTATCTACAAAATAGAGGTATACCAGATAAATACTTATTTCAATGAACTTAATTCAAATGAGTTCCATAAAGTACTCCATAGTACTTATTCAATGAACTCCATAAAAATCTTTAGTTTGTAATAAGAACAAATAATTTCAGGCTTACTAAAACAATTTAATACCACCATGGCTCATCCTCACAGATAAAGCTACTAGACCTGGGAGTATATTAAATACATACCATTGCAGGTAACAGCCCACAGGGCATGACTGAATTATACTACTAGCATGAGACAAACATCTAAGCCACGTTAAATGAAGAAACTATAACTATATACGATGCAACAATAAAAAATGCTTTTGACAACATATTTTGCAAATAACATGTATTTCTTGGGCAGCTTAAGTAACTCCTCCCTTACTCAAGCACAATCTTGCCCCACGCTGATACACGCACTGTGTCAGCCTAGGCATTAGAGCAATCATGTTGAATCAGACCCACCCCCACACACACTAAGCAGGCACAGTAGAAGAGGCTCTGTATGCATGGAAGCAACATCACCACCAAACATCTACCAGTCACCTCACCCTAAGGGTTTCTATCACTGTAGCCAAGTGCCACTGTTACAACATTACCTTAGCCACACAGTCTGCTCAGCTATCTTCTGTATCTCTCCCTCCCCCCTCTCTGAGTTGTTTGTGTTTTTTTTATTTTCGCAGTCTTCATCTTCCTAAGAACCTATTGCAAAGTGACTTTTGTTCAGTAAACCAAAAGTGGTAGCTGCTGCTAACCTTCCTCTTAAAGGTACGGCCTCATAAATAGCAGAACTAACAAAACCCCATTTCCCATAGATTTGCATTCTGACTTGGCCATGCCCCTGGTACTCCAGGTAGTCACATTCCGCTTCTATCCCAGATGCCTATTACCTTACCCCTCTCTTCCAAGTACTAGCCACAATATACTTAACCTCTCATGTCCTCTAACTACTGACTGGAGAAAAGAGTACAGCACTTCATATTTAGTTCTTACCCCACTGACAACTGTTGGCTGGTCAACTGGCAGGCTAAATACAGGTAACTGCTAAATTAATACAAAACTTTCCCCTAAAGAGATGACCTTACTGAATGCAGCCACCAATTGTAACAAAGCTTGCTAAATGTTATTAAAATGTAAAATCTTTGGAATCATGCCCCTTGACTAACTTCTTAGCTGAAATTAGCTGATGAGCTCAAAAATTTATTGAGATACAGGATTACAGAAAACATAATGGCTCAAGATTTGCGTCTTTGGAAAGGTGAATTAAAGATGGGTTATACACTACACAAATACATAAAAACCAGCAGCAATTCTACTTCTTTAAATAATAACCAACACAAAATAGGTGCATCTCAACGCCTCAGCCACATGGAAACAGTTGATTCTGAACTCCCAAATTGCAAAAATCTGTTCTCTAGCATGTTTAATTAAGTTTTCTTAAAGAAACTGCATTTACACGTTCTATTTGTCCTTTTAATAAGTATCTGCATCTTCCGACATTTTCAAATGCTTTTTAAAGGTGGTGTAAAAGTCTCAGAGACAAAAAAGGCTTCTACAAACTTTGTGAAAACTAGCAGCCACGTAGAAAAAAGAAACTCAAATTCAAGTCTTCAATGAGGGGAAAAGCAGGTGGAACTCTGCCTTCTCCACTGGCAGCCCCAGCAGACCAACCAGCCAGCATGCACACAGTACCACATTTGATTAATTCTGAAACAAGCTTTAGTTACTTAAGTGTTTAAGTGATTATCTAACTTAAGAAAATCATCAAGTAGTGAGCATATATAGTGGCCTTGTCCCATTTTTTGTGAATTCTAGCAAGACTGATTTTGGGCAATACAATACACATATCATGACTAATAGCTGCACGATTTTGGCTATTTTGGAGTTGTTCGGGTTTTTTTTTAAAAAAACTCATATATGTAACCTATAGAAACGTGTGGGGTTTTTTCTACCACTGTGTGTTCTTAAGTTAATACTTTTCTAAAGGGAGAACAAGTTTTACATCTATTCTGAAACACCAGTTTTTAAATAATGGAAAAATTAATTTCTTCTCATAGCACAAGCAGGATCTGAATGAGTTTTAAAACACTCATGAAAGGCAGTGAAATTTGATCTTCATCTGTCATCAGAATAGGAAAGACCTATACATTTTCCATATTGCTACGAAAATTGATTATACATTGCATTTTTTTAAAAAATGCACATTTTAAACAAAATCATCTTTTGTAAAATTATGTGAACAGATACTAACTTAAAGTTTGTTTAGCAAAGTATCATAACTTATGCTTAACTTCTTGCCATTAAAAAAAAACTAACATATTTTTAAAATATTAACCATTTAACTACACCTTAACTGCACCTATGGCAACAGGAACATCCTGAGCAATGCCATTCATTCAACAACAGACATTTCCAAGGATCAGGATACCATATAAAACCAACACAGATCTTTCAACTTCATGTCAAGCTATTTCACTTTGTTTCACTAGAACCTGATTACTACCAATTAAGGAACACAAAAATCCAAATGCAGCGTAACACAAAGCTAGAAAGAACTTAGTAAACATCTGTATACTTGGAATGTTTTCTTGCATGACAGTTGAACTTCCTGATCAGCTCAATAAAAATAAGTTCCTAGTTCTACTACGATTAGGATAAAGGTCTACAAGAGCTTTTGTCAGGGAAAACATTAATATTATGTCAGTGATTTTTTGATAAGCATTCTCAAGAGAGGGTGAAACAGAAACAACTATTATACTGAAACCTCTGACTACAATTAAAAGTTTATAAGAAATATTATCCAATGATGAACTGACAGCTTTCTTGCTCTCACAGTTGCATTAAAATACGTGGAATCCAACCCAGATCAGTTTGCTAAGCAGGGTTCAAGAGGTTTTAGAACATCCACCAGCATTTCTCATATATGACATAGAAAGTGCATGCTTTTCCAGTTGAGATAACATACTATACAATAAAAAGAGAAAAAAAGAAAAAAACCAAACACAAACTTGAATCACTGTATATATTAGTGGGAAAAAAGTTAACTTTCATTTCAATCATTTAAATACTTGAGTTTTGAGTATAGCTTTAAAAAAATCCCGTTCTGAATCACTGGAATTTTTGTTCTATTTCCTGTAAAAGCACCAACAGCAACATAGTTCAGCATTCCGCTTGCAGCAGCTCAGAAAAGATCAGCCTGATCCCTCAGTCCTAAATTTACAGTCATTTCATAAACTTGAGGTCATATCTGACCAACTTATTTCTTCCAGTGTTTCCAACCATGGAGATCATGATAAAGAGGCGGTATTTGCAACAGGATGAAGAGCAATCTAGTTTTATGTTTCAAAGTACACTCTCGCTAAGAAATTATTTGCTAAAAGCTCTTTCAGCTCCCTAGCAACAACAAAAAATACATATGTAAGTTTGCTGAGAATAATCTCTTCAACATATGAAACATTTAATTCTACAAGGTCTGAAAAAGCATACCGGTTATCTATAAAGCCAAAGACCACTACAAAACAACAGAGGACTGCAGCCTTCAAAGCAATGCCATGGTGAGAAAAAACACTATTATCTTCCATTCTGTCACTGCTGGAAAACAGAAGTTTCTACCAGGGCATTATCATAGGAAGAGTGCCCATTTTCAAGAATACTGTTTTTACATCAGCAAATTTAAAGGAAGGGAGAAGAACTGATTGACTTCTCTTGATGTTGAGAAGGAAAACAGTTTACATTTCATAAACTCTTTGAAAGCTAGTGTAAGCAAGGGTAATACAGCATATCAAGAAGATGGCACTATCACTACATATAATGGTAGGGATGATGCTTTAACAAACATCTCTCAGAAACAAAACTGGGATGACCCAAACCGAGTATCTCCTCCCCCAGCTTTTGTCTCCTCTTCCCCTTTGCAGGGTCTCCTGTGAAGCAACAGAGGAAAAAAATCACCCAGGTCTTCTCTTTTCAGAAGAAATCAAGAGTCAGCTCAGTGTCCGTTCTGCTGCAGCATAAGCTAAGGATCTACATACAGATGAGCACCCCTAAGTTTAACATCAATAATAGCCACAAGTGACAGAAACTTTCATTTAAATTGAAGGGTAGAACTTACTGAAGCTGATGACATGTGTCTCCTAATTTGTCAGTGGAACTTCTCTCTTGCCAAAAGCAGGTATCATAAATCTAAGGTTTGACACAACCCAGATAAAAAACAAATAATTGAAATATATATATGAATTGAAAATGCCTGGTTATCTTGTAAATCATTAGCTAAGCTGAAAATAATTCCTGATTTCAGCAAGTTTCAGCCAATCATTAATACAACGCTACTGCAATGTACTACTAACCCTCCCTACCGTAGTACACGCGCAATACCATTTCAGTGGCTAAAGTTATGATACAAAGCAATTTGAACAGCCTAAGAGAATGACACTGTATTCAACGTATGTCTTTTAAACATTTATATAAGCCAGAGTACTGAAAATTATACGCAACACCATTCTCGCCGTTGTACCGTTGAACTTCAGAAACAGCTTTACTGCGTCTCTATCAAATACTCTGAACTTATGAGGACTAGAAACCCACATCTGAAACCCATTCCTTGTTAAGAAACATTCCTTTGGAATTCCTTTTTTAAGTGTGTATTTACTATCATTAATACAGAAACATCTACAGGTCCTGGGCACAAACCAAGCTCTGCTGAGCTACCGGGTAAAGTACAAAGAATACAAGGTCCCTGCCCCGAAGGCACTGAGCATCTAACAGGGCTGAGCATTCAGACTTCTAATACAAGCCTTTCAATGAATGAGAC
Source organism: Eurystomus gularis (assembly GCA_013400335.1). NCBI lineage: Eukaryota > Metazoa > Chordata > Aves > Coraciiformes > Coraciidae > Eurystomus > Eurystomus gularis. Next base: position 34,054 of record VZZY01020632.1, read on the forward strand.
ACACTACTATTCACCTCTGCATAGCGTCTAGAGTGACAAAACAGAAAAAGAGAAGTAAAAAAGAAACCGTATACATCTCCTCTCTCTGAAATCACTCTTATCAGAACCGTTTCAAGAACTTCTATTCAACAATTAAACTGACTTGAGTAATAGAAACTAACGTCCCAAATACACTATATATGGAATCGAGCCCAGCCAGCCCCCGCAAAGGCACCAGGCACCAAAAAATCGCACCTCTGACACTACTACTCCTCCTCAAATGGCGGAGTCTCGACCAGCGCACTCACACCTGTCACCTGCTGGGCGCCAGGCCAGCCCCTCTCCCTCCCTCGCTCCCCCAGCCGGGCGAGCCCGCTGG